>SNVD02002361.1:0-16088 GCA_013180625.2 Boswellia sacra | reverse complement strand
AAGCCTCTTTTGAGATTTAAATCACAAACGAGCTATTGGCACGTCTTAAGAATGGAGTCGCCACCCAATTATTCAATTGGGAATGAATGTGAGCAATCTAATCCCTTGTTTCAGGACCTAAACTACCCTCATCCCTTCAGATATGGCTTCAAAAATTTGGTATGAGTCATTCGACTTGCTCAGATCAAGATCCGGCCTTCACTAGGAAATACGAAATAATAATATCTCATGCCGTTACTTAGTCCGCTTAATGTTGCTTGCTTTACGCACATATTGTTCATTTTATTTTCTTTAAGACATGTAAGGTGATTTCATTCATAATAGTTGTATATTTATACATAGAAAGAGGGAGGAGAAAAGAATTACATTTTCTTCAAACATGGGGGATAAGAGGAAGAGGATTACATTGATTGTTCTTCAACAATAAATAAAGTAATTCTATTTCTAAACACTTCAAAGATAGTATTCATATATTTATTGAATTATAAGTAATGGTCCCTCACCATCAATGTGAGTCCACCACCACTTCATGGCAACATTCAATAGCACTTCTAAACATGGTGTATTCATAAATCAATTAATTCAATACAAAGCCATAATCTAGTATCATGACATTCTAGCCTAGATTCGATAATTCTATCATGATATTCTAGCCTATTGCTATTCTAATATAATTCATATTAGTTCATAATTTCATGGCATTTCTAGCCTAAACATGGTTATCATGACATTTTCTAACCTAAATCGAACAATCGAAATCAAACAAGGCTATTCTAGCCTAATCTAAACAATCAAGAGGCAATATGGTAATTCTTACCTATTCTATACTATTTCCTAGCATGATTCAAAGCAATTATAAATCTTTCTAGCATGATTCTAATCATATGCTCCTAAGCATAATTCTAAGCATGTGCTCCTATGCATGATTCTAAGCATTCACCAACCTTTGACCCTTTGTAGTGTAGTCCCTTCCAACCTTTGTCTATTAAATAACATATAACTTTTCAAGATTAACTCTAATCCATGATCCATAAATTTTTATGAAAATTAGATATCTATAGCTTCGTAAAGATATATGACTCATCATTAGATTCCTCTCGAATTAATTTCTATGATTTTTCAAAATCACATGTCAGTTTTTTAGGCCTTTCATTAATCCCTTCTTACCATGGCTTTCAAGGGCATTTTGGTCATTTTAATTACTCAACATTCATCTTCATTTTATTATTGAGTCTCAAAAATTCAGTGTCTATAGCTTGCCCCGTACTTTGGAGATGTTTGTGAGACATAAAAATCGACAAAGTACTCTTGCTTCATCTTTCTTTCTTCCATCTCGACATTCTTCACCTTCGTTTTCATTCCATTATACTTTCTTGTCATCTTCTTTCCTCTTCTATTCCTACAGAAAGGTGTGCTCCTTTGAGGGTTGAGGGTTTGCCCATTTAGGGCTAGTATGTCCATCTAAGGGCTAAGGTATGCCCATTCAAGGGCTAAAGTATCCTTCATGCCTTCTTCAATCTCTTCAGCCTTTGCACTTTTTGGGTTTCATGGCCCTCTTCTAAGTATTCTTCATGCTTCTTTGATCTTTTTCAGTTTTTATATTCAACGAATTTCATGCCTTTCTCTTGATTTCTTCTTATCCACTGGGGAAGATTCTTTATTCATCCTATTCTATTATTCTTCATTCCTAACTTCTTTGAATTTTGCATTTGTCATGCCCTTCGCTAGAGAGTTTAATTAGATTGTTGATTCTTGGACTTATTGGAGATTCCTCCATTGCCCTTACAAGTTCCTATAAAATTCAAACATTTCTTAATAATGTAAATCAATTCAAATTTTTATATTGTTTGGTGTGTTCTTCAATAAATTACTTTCTAGTATCTGGGGGAATTCTTTCATGTAATTTCAGTTAAAGATTCTATTGACTGATGTTACTCTTCTTTCCTTGTAAGTTGCTAAGCTATTGCCAAGGGTGCTTGTCATGATTCGTTCGAAAATTCTTTCGTTGTCTTAAGGTCGATGTTGAGTTTTTCTTCTCTTCTCTCTCTTCGCTTTTGTCTCTCTTCTCTCTTTCTTCTTTTTTCTCTCTATTCTCTCTCTCTTCTTTTTCTCTTTGCTTTTCCCTCTTTCTTTCTTTTTTTTTCTTCCTTTTTTCCTTTTCTTTCTTTCCTTTCTCCTTGGCCCTTTTACTGATCTGACTATGAATCTTCTCTCTCTCTTTTTTTTTTTTTAAATACTTTCTTAAAGGTGTCCTAAATCATCAAAGGGAACGTCAAATTTCTTCTTCAAAATCCCTTCTGTAGGGTAGACTTCAAATTCCTTCTTCATGTTGAACTTCCTTCTTCGAAACAGATGCCTTCTTCAAGATAGATGTCTTCTTCATGGTAAATGTCTTTTTTCAAAAGAGGTTCTTCCTTCAAGATGGATGCTTTCTTCGAGGGAGATTCCTTCTTCAAGGTGGATGTCTTCTTCAAGGCAAATGCCTTCTTTAAGGTAGACGCCTTCTCTAAGGCAAATCTTTAAAACGTTATGCTTGAATCAAGTTTCCTCGAAATTGAGCTACCTCATCTAGGTAACTTGCATGTCTGGGTGTGCCTAATACTAAATTGCTTGATTCAAGTAGCTTGCACATCATGTTACTTCCATCAAGACTAATCTACCTGATCCAGGCCTCTTATATATCATGTTGCTTCCATTCCTTTAAGTGTTGAGCCCTTTTCTTTATTGGTTACCCCCATTATTTCATATTGCATTGTGATTTTACAAAACTCGATCACTCTTGGACTGTATACCATTCAGGATTATGCTTTCTGCAAGAAAATATTTAATATCTCACGTATGCACGATGTCTATCTTAATAATCTTTTCTAACTACGTGATTCTTTTCCTTGGTTAGATTAGTTGTCAAGAGGTTACCTGTTTGGAGGATGAGCGTCTTCAGGCTCAAGTTGCCACTTTCTCCTTCGATATAGATAATGATGGCAATGAGTGAGGACTGTCACCACTGGCTTCTTTCATGATTTCTTTTGTTCATTTTCCTTCTATGTATGAACTTCTATAATGTACAATCAAATGTAAATAATTTTCAGAAACTTAATGAAAACTTTCTATTTCCAGCTCCATGCACTATGCGTATTTTGATAAATTTACATCCAAATTTATTCAAATTTGTTTCTACATCACCATTTATTCAATTTGGAATAAACTACAAAAATCTGGAAATCCCACACTTGAAACAGCTCCTCGATATCGAGAAACACATAAAAGAAGGGGCTAATGGGCTATTTTGCCCAAATAACTACCGAGCAACTGTTAAACCATCGGGCAGTAGTTCACCCAGTGGTTTTCCTCCTTTCTTTTTTGTTTTTTTGCTTCATTTTATGCACTATTTAAATGCCCTTCCTCTCCATTACTTCTCCACTCCTTTTCCCTCGTTTCTCAAGATTGCTTTCACATTTTTTAATGCCTCTTCATGTTATTTAACATGTCTGAGGCCTCTCTCAAGACCCTCGAGCCTCTTTTTAAAACCTCTGAAGGATGATGACTGGAAACTTAAATCCATCAGTCTTTATCATATGAAGTTCCTTCGACATGTAAAGCTTGACTTCCCTTTTTCTTAAAGAATGCACGACCTTCTGGGATCCTCATGACCACATCTTTCGCTTCAACGGGCAAGAGCTTTGCCCTCTGTATGAGGAATTCTCTCGCCATACTCAGTTGTCATTCATCCAGTTCAAAGAGCATCATCCTGCCTACTATCCAAGCACCATCGATGTCCGATCTTGCCCACTTCTTCAGCTTCCTGATTTCTATCATGGGTATTTACACCATAGACGGTAGGGTGACATTATCTTCCGTCATGCCTTTGCTCGAAATGATGGATAGGACTTCGTCTTATTGGCTTTGCCTTCTTATGTAGTTTTTGCTAGTCTCACCAAACAATCTCAGAGACCCTTATCTCGTGGCCATCATTCCTCGGATGGGACCTGGTTTCACAGTAGTTTCCTTGATTTTAGCCGAGACATTAATTGGAGTGGATCAAGTCAGAATTAATCCGAGTCAGAGATTCAGTAGTAGTCTTCTACTTCTTTAGTTTTTTCTTTTATCCCTAAATTTTACCTAAACCGCGCTTTCGGGTTTTCAACTTAACGGGTTCATTCATTTTTCATTTCATTCATTTTTTTTAATACTCTAGTTTTTGCCTAAGCCGCCCTTTTCTGGTTTTTTGACTTAGCGAGCCTGCCCTACCTTTTGTCTAAGCTGTCCTTTCAGGTTTTCAGCTTAACAGGCTTGCCTTAATTTTTGCCTGAGCTACCCTTTTTGGGTTTTCAACTCAGCAAGCTTTTTTCTTATTTCTCTTTTTTTCTTTTCTTGGATTTGGTTATAAGAGAGGCTATCTATTCTAGCACTGCCTGAAGGGGATATTTCCTATTATAGCTCTTGACTTCATACGAGGAGAAGACTTGAGAGACATTCTTCTTGGATTGATTGGCTTCAAATCATTCCAGAAATTCAGATTCGATGGCACCGTCCATGGTGGAGGCTGGAGCATGTGACAGTAGAGACATATATCGCATGCATGCCTTTAGCAGGTCTCAACCATAGTTCATTCTACGATCTTACTAGACTGCGTCAGTAGTATGGACTTAAGCAGAGGATCATGGATTCACTGACTGCTTTCGATCATAGGAGACTGTTTGCTCGTTGTCTAGAGCATTTGAAGGATTCTTGGCCACATTACACCATCGAGAGGAATCTATTCCATGATCCTAATTTTGAGACAGATGATCAGTACAAGGATGGGGTGACATTTCATGCTTCCAATCCTAATCCTGTTCTTCGAGCTAGATGGTTCCATGAGCGATATAATGAGCCTATTTGTAGTCTATTGAAGAGATAGAGATGACATTGTTAGTTTCATTGTCAGCTTAGATGTTAGATGTTTTCCTTTTGTCATTATGCAAAATACTAAGACATTTCACAATCATATTTGTTCTTAAACAATTTCAATTCATTAATAGAAGTACAATCTTTTGTTTTTTTAAACGTCGCGTGCACAATGAGATAACTCCTATCATTAATCAGCAATTTTTGGTATTTTAATTAATTATTTTTCTCTCACTTCCTCTTTTTTTATTTTTTATGTTTTTGTACACAGTATTTCTTCAGCCTGTCCATGTTGATGGGTTAAGTGAACTCGTTTCCTTCCATGTCTGATAGGATGATGGCTCCGTAAAAAATAGCCTTCGTCACGATGAATAAGCCCTTCTAGTTGGGTGATGCGTTTGAAACTAGCAAGTATACTAGTCGCACAAGTAATAAAGTGATACGTAGATATCGTTCCCACGAGGATTGATTCTAATTGAATTTGTTATTTTCTAGCAATAATAAACTAAACAGGGGGGGTTTTGTTGATTGATTAACTAAACTTAATACGAAAGCAAATGAAGAATAACACAAAGTAAAGTTAAATAGAGTGAAAAATCAATAAGAGACACTTGGTTAAGGGTTCATTCTCTGCCACAAGATATGAATTTGTGAATTAACATAGAATTGTCATCCAATTACAGCATTGAAGTTATCAACCGTAGATAACAACAAGCTCTGTTATCCCAATCTTTCCTTAATTTGTTGTTAAATAAATCAAGCTCTTTATTTAATCTCTATCCATTAAACAACCTAGAACAAGCTCTCTAAGTTTAATTCAATAGAAGCATTACGATGAGAAAGATAGGTTGATTCTAAGCAATAATCACACAAGTTCGGATTATTTAACCTAGGTTGTATTTTCCAATTGCAATCTCTGATCACAATTTTGCTACTAATGATTGGAAATTCATGACAATTACGGATCAAGATTTCTAATCTAGCAATAGACACCAACAGATTATATTCAGTTGGCCATTCCAAATACAATCAGTAAGCAATCATAAGCATTAGATATGGGAAAATACAAGCAACTTCAATTAGAGAATTGGATAACAATTTCTTACACAATCAACTCACAAAATCCATATCAAGGGCTTTGAAATCACCCTCAAACAATTCAGATTTAGTTACACATATTCAATCAGAATAACCAATATGCTACAGTAACTTACTACAGTGCCCCGTATTTAATAATATGCTACAGTGATATGTGGAATTACAAATATACACTTCTCATACCATTTTTATCATAACTTTTGGTACACTACATAAATTCGTGAACCGTAAATTTCTCCAAAAAATAGACTTCGAGAGCTTTTCAATGGTATATAGCATGTTATCCGGCTAATGGTACATCGATGCAATCAACTCCGAGAAATTGGCTGATTAGCAGAGGCGAAAATGAAGGGTTTTACTCCATTTTTGTGCAAGTTGCTCCAAAACTCCTACAAACATCAAAACCACACAAAACCATAAAAATACCAAGGAATATAGCAAAGAAACATGGACAAATTGATATGAAAGTAATACATAAATAGACACCTATCAAATTCTCCCACACTTAGACTTTGCTAGTCCTTGAGCAACTACAACGATATGAAAACAAAACTAAATCTAAACAGAATCAAAGAAAAAATTAAAACACACATGTTTTAACTTGCAAATCGGCCTCAAAGATTGTACTTAATTATAACCCAAGGAAAACTTCAAAATAATGCACTTGATCAAGAATCTCATTACAAAGATTAGTTTCGCTCTACTTCAATTCCTCCAGTGTGTGTGTGTAGAGCCATTCTCACCTAATCATTTATAACCCTGATGAGTTTATGCTAAAAATGAATCATATTTAATAGTGAAGATGTATGTATAAATGAACTCCATAGGCTTGCTTTTCAAGTCACTCTCCACTAATGTAGACAAGCACAACACTAAGGATCAAGTAGGCTTTATTAAGCTTGTAACGTTTGGCTTGGGTGAAGGTATGATAAAGGATAATAATTTGGCTCAAATCACCCACAAACACATAAATCATTCAAGACTATGTAGAGCTCAACCCTATAACATAACTTTATTTCAATTCACCAAGTTATTCCCCCAAACTTATTTAGAACACTCAATCTTTTTTTTTTTTGTAGAAAACAAAAAGAAAACTACACCCCCACACTTTGTTGTTTCATTCTTTTAAGAGCACTTAAGGGTATAGATCTCTTATTCTTCTTCTTTTGTTCTCTTTTTTTTCTTTTTTTTTCTTTTTTTCTTTTTTTTTTTTTTACACTTCCCCTCCCCCACACTTAAACAACACATTGTCCCCAATGTGTAAGTATGTGGACAATAAGTACAGATTGGCTTGTTTCTTTTTTTCTTTTTTTTTTTTCAAACATAATGGAACTCACTTGCATTGCTCATGACACATTCCAACCTCTTCTAACTTCCCAAAACCAGAACAGAGCTCAAAATTTAATTGTGAATGATCTACATGCTCATTGGTAAGGGATAAAGTGTGTGGAACAAATTCATTTGAGGTTAGGAAATCTTTTAGTGAGTTAACAAAGAAAAAGGCTTACAGAGGCGCAAAGGGGTAACTAGGGATCAATTTCAGTCAAGGTTGGCTATTAAGGCTCAAACGGTCCAAAGATGTCCTAAATCATTTCCCCAATGTTGCACAGTCTAGGATTTCGCCTCGAGTGACCATCAAACAAGTTCTAGAATTCATTGAAATCTGAAGAAACATTTAAATTACATAAACTTTCTCTAAGTGAACAAATAACTCAGTGATAATAGCTCAGTCCTCAATGTTGCGCAAGGAATCAAAAGCAAAGCGAAAACCAATAGACATTTCAAGCACACAGATCCATGCATCATTTATCATTTTCCAAGAGTTATTCTTAATTCAATCATTGCCTTATCATTGGCCCATAAAATGCAAGAGAAGAGGTACGTGGCATTGTTCCACCTGAGTCAAGATTGTATATTTCAACAATCCTTAGGACCAGTAGCCCGCAGACTTAAGGTTTCCAGCCTATATACCTTTATTATGAAAGCACAAAACAAGAAACAAGACACTTCAAATAACATGAAATAAACAAACTACAGATTTATTTAGAGAGAATGCGTTTCAAGGGTGAAAGAAACCCCATATTCTGCCATTCTCAGGTTTTTCCACAATTTTTTTTTGAATCGAAACTGATAAAGACAAAAAACACATAACAACTCTAAATTACATAAAACTAAACTTACTCATAAAATAACAAAGTCCAACAAGTCAGCAAACAAAAACAATTAAGTTAGAGTGGGTCTAAAAAGGTTAAAAGTTAGCCTCCTTATTTAGCCATTATGGATTAAAGAAATCCAGAATGCGTTTCAAGAGAACTTGAACTTTTTTAAGCCACCACTCTAAAAACCGAGATTAGAAAATATTACCTGAGACGAAAGAAATAACCTGAAAAAGCTCAAAAGAAACGACATGAAAAATCTCAAATAAAACAAAAATAAAGAGAAAGCAAACGAAAATGAAGCAAACCAGAAGATAGAGTTACAGATGGAGTGTTAAATCCAGTTTACGCCTCTTATTGCCTTCTCCAAACCAATCAATTCGAGTTGTTGTTGGATCAGGTGAATAGACGAATTCTTGTAGTTTGTCAATTAACTCCCCTGCCGTTGAAGCTGTAACAAGGATTTGCCTCGCTGATGGTGAGATAAAATTTTTTTCTACAGCTTGATCAAGAAAAGACAACAAACCATCAAAAAAGTTATTGACATTTAACAAACCAATGGGTTTTTTATGGATGTTTAGCTGTGGCCAAGAGGTGATTTGAAATATCTCCTAATAATGCTACCAATAAACCACCGGGACCAAAGATATTATAAATGCATCAGATTTATATAAACCATATGTGAATACGATCATGCATACTAAGAACCGGAACTCTTCCCCCTGGTGTTGCATACGATATCTAGTACGCTAATGGTTTAGGGATAATGCAGAAATTGCTCCCTCCAAGGGATGCAGTTGCGATACGCACCCCAAACCTAAGATACCCCCTCATAAATCAAGTGAATACCCCTCGCAGCTAATGTCCTACCAAGATCAAGAGCTGCTGTTGTAAACTCTCCATCTTTACCAAATTGCGATCCACAAAATACGCATATATTTTGGAATCGCCGAATTGGTGTTTCTCCATTTCTACAAGTGCTCTAACCTTGTGTAAGACAATGATGCACGTTAGGTAATATGCTTTTCAAGTGTAAGACATGTTATAATAATGACATTTGAAAATATGGAGAATGGATATATACACACACGGAAATCCTCAGGATTCGACACTTGGGGACATAATTCGGTGGGTTGCTCGACGATGCAGATTTATCGCCCAAGATTTGAAAAAATGAGCTAGTGCTTCAGCGAGGTTTGACAAAACCTTACACCACTTGTCTCCCACGTGAAGCATTAAAAAATGGAGATACACTTTCGGTGGAGCTTGACAAAACCTCCACACTTATCTCCCACGTGTACTTATGCCATAGGGTAGTCATATGGTTTGTCAAAAAGAAAACTTGAAATTAAAACAAACAAAATCAACAAACAACAACAACACAAAAACAAACATTGATAATCAGATCAAACGAAACAAGAAAAAAATTCGACAATAACAACACACATTCAAATATACAAGTAATTGTGATTGTGGCTCACATCTTCCTCTGGTTTTACGTCCAGTAACGGCTGAAACGACTTCTATGAGTCGGTGATTTGCTTCCCATCCAGTTTTCTTATAAACAGGCAAACAGGGTCGTTTTTAGTCAGATTCCCTAGACTATAACACTGCAATTCATCACGAAATTGTGTCCATAGATTGAGCAATTCACGCTGAACAAGTCCACAAGAATGTGACTCGAGAGTTAACAAAACATTATCCAGCGACTCATTACTCAAACCATTCTTAATAAATGAAAGTTTATCTTCTCTATTCCTGTACGAAAAACCTAATGAACGACAAGTCTGGTTACAATTCCATCTAGCACATTTATAGCATACTTGTAACCTTTTCGCTCTTCGCCTCTTGGCGTAGTAGCTCTTTCCTAGACCAGGCATGTATTTTGCGAGATTAATGTCCGGCTCACCCGCAGGCACATTTAGGAGCATCAACGCCCAAAGTCTAGTTATCCGTACTTTATAAATTTTAAACACAGTATTTTGAGGAAGTGAAGGGAAATACTTACGAAGGTTCGACAGAAAGATATCAGCATCCATTGAAGAGGAGAAAAGGAGAGATATTACCGATAATGCGATTGAATTTGTTCTTCTCCTAGATATGCACGTTTCAAACCTTCGGGCAATGGCTTCAACTCCCGTTTGAATGTTTCCTCAAGCTGTTGCACAACTGAACTCGAAACACGGAATAATCAAATTAAACACAAGAAAAGAAAAGAAAATAGAGACACATAAAAGAAATAAAAACACAAGAGCAAACAAAAGTCAAAAACAAACAACAAAACAAATGAGACAGATGGCAAAGAGAGATAAAACCTGATCAATTATAATGGCCCATGAGAGGAATCTCCTCGAAACACAAAAATTGATCGTTACTACCTTCTTTTCTTTGTCTCTTTTTATTTTATGTTTCAAAAACATTGGGTTACCTCCCAATAAGCGCTTGGTTTAATGTCCTCGAGTCCTGACGTTACCTTGCATCACCCATCAGATAAGCACTGACTCGTAGAGAGGTACCTCCTCATGTCCTAAACATCACTGAATTCTCATAGTAAGGCTTCACTATGCCCATTCACCTTGATAACTTTTGTCCGTTTTTAAGCTCTTGATTTCCACTGCACCATGAGGAAAAACGTTAGTAATAACAAAAGGTCCAACCCATCGAGATCGTAACTTACCTGGAAATAACTTGAGGCGAGAATGAAATAAAAGAACTTTCTGTCCCCCTTCAAAATTCTTCCTGGAGATCATTTTATCATGAAATGCCTTAGTTTTCTCCTTGTAAATTCTAGAATTCTCATAGCATCATTTCTAAGTTCTTCCAATTCTTGCAGTTGAAGCTTCCTTTGTTCTCCAGCAGCATCCATCTCCATGTTACAAAGCTTTACTGCCCACCATCTTTGTGTTCGAGATCTACTGGAAGGTGACATGGCTTCCCAATAGACTAACTTATACGGAGACATACCAATAGGTGTCTTGTAAGCAGTCCGGTATGCCCAAAATGCATCATTCAATCGTAGGCTCCAATCTTTTCGGTTCGGATTCACTGTCTTCTCAAGAATGGACTTGACTTCTCGATTTAAAACTTCAACTTGACCACTAGTTTGTGGATGATATGCAGTAGACACCTTGTGAGTGATGTTGTATTTCTTGAGCAAGACTTCAAATGATCGGTTGCAGAGTGTGTCCCTCTGTCGCTAATCATGGCCCTTGGTGTTCCAAATCTCGCAAAAATGTTAGATTTCACAAAATCTACAACAACTTTAGAAGCATTAGTTCTCGTAGCTTTTGCTTCCACCCATTTAGAAACATAATCCACAGCAAGTATAATGTAAACATTACCAAATGATGAAGGAAAAGGACCCATGAAATCAATACCCCACCCATCAAAAATCTCGACAATAAGTATAGGGGTTTGTGGCATTTGATTTTTGGCACTTAAATTACCTGTCCTTTGACAACGGTCACAAGCTTTGCAGAAGAGATATGCCTCTTTGAACAATGATGGCCAGTAGAATCCACAATCAAGAACTTTGAGGGCTGTTCTTTTTGGTCCGAAGAGACCTCCACATGCATAAGAATGACAGAAGGTTAAAATTGAATTAAATTCAGATTCAGAATGCACTTCTTATCACTGTCAGAACAATGCTTCCATAAGTATGGATCATCCCATATGTAATACTTGGCAATGTTTTTGATCTTGTCTCTTTGAGCTCGAGTCAAGTCATGTGGTAGCTTCTTGGTAACTAAGTATTGACAATATCTGCATACCAAGGGGCTACTACATTTAGAGACAACAATTGTTCATCCGGAAAACTTTCTTGTAATGGCAGTGCATTCTTATCATGGACAATGCTACTGAGATGGTCTGCAACTAAGTTTTCACTTCCCTTCTTGTCTTTGATTTCCAAAGTCAAACTCCTGTAAAAGGAGTATCCACCTGATAAGCCTTGGTTTAGCATCTTTCTTTGTGAGCAAGTACCTCAAGCTGCATGATCAGAATAAACGGTTACTTTAGTACCAATCAAATAAGATCGAAACTTTTCTAAAGCAAAAATAACCGCTAGCAGCTCTTTCTCAGTGGTAGAATAATTAATTTGAGCATCATTTAAAGTCCGAGATGCGTAGTAAATGGCATGTGGAATTTTGCCAATTCGTTGACCCAAAACGGCACCCACAGCGTCGTCACTTGCATCGCACATGATCTCGAATGGATGATTCCAATTCGGAGATTGAATTACTGAGGTCGAAGTCAAGGTTCCTTCAGTTTCTCAATTCCTCTTTGCATTTCTCTCAAATTCAAAAGGCCGACACTCATTCCTGTAATAATCTGCATAGGGGCAATGCTATCTCCAGAAATCTTTGATGTCTACGATAAAAACCTGCATGACCAAGAAACGAACGAATATCCCGCACACTTGTGGGAGGTGGTAAGGAACATATAAGATCTATCTTGGATTTATCAACCTCTATAACCTTAGCAGAAATAACATGTCCCAAAACTATACCCTGATCTACCATAAAATGACATTTCTACCAATTCAGAACAAGGTTAGTTTCTATACATCTTTGAAGTATAAGGGTAAGGTTGTCAAGGCATTTATCAAAAGAATCACCAAAAACACTAAAGTCATCCATAAATACCTCATAATGTTCTCAACATAATAAGAGAAAATACTTACCATACACCTTTGGAAAGTGGCAGGGGCCTTGCAAGACGAATGGCATGCGTCGATAGGCAAATGTACCAAATGGGCATGTGAATGTAGTTTTTCTCTTGATCCTCAGGACAATGACAATCTGATTTATATCCTGAATAGGCCTCAAGAAAAACAATAAAATGAGAATGACCTGCTAATCTCTCCAGCATTTGATCAATGAATGGCAAAGAAAGTGATCCTTGCGAGTTGCAGAATTGAGCTTTCGATAATCAATACAAACTCGCCACCCGGTTTGGATACGAGTGGGAACTAGCTCATTATTGTCATTCTTAACCACCGTAACACCAGATTTCTTCAGAACAACTTGGACTGGACTCACCCACTTGCTGTCCGAAATTGGATAAATCACACCCACATCTAACAATTACAGGATTTCTTTCTTGACAACTTCCATCATGGGAGGATTCAACCTCCGCTGTGCCTCTCTAGTGGGCTTGGATCCCTCTTCTAACAAGATGCGGTGCATGCATACGATTGGACTAATACCTTTGATGTCAGCGACTGTCCACCCAATGGCCGTTTTGTGATCTCGGAGCACTCGGATGAGTTTCTCTTCTTGCAATGGTGCAAGACCCTTTGCTATTATGACTGGCAAAGTATCTTTCTCACCTAGGAATACATGTTTCAAATGATCTAGAAGAGGCTTAAGCTCCAAGGCAGGTGCTTTCATCACGGAAGGTAGAAGTTTCTCATTAGATAAAGGCAATTCAATGTACGAAACATCATAGCTGTTTGTGGTGATAGCTATAGTCTCATCCAAGCTTGCCACAGCTTCCTCCACTTCTTTAGACACTTTTATCAACTTCCTCGATTCTCTGAAATTTTCTGCCCCAATGTGCTCACTAATGGCTACTTCCAATGCATCCTTGCGAGTTAACTCAAAAAGTTGTTGTGCAAAAGAATCAATAACATCAACTGCAAAAACAGAATGCAAGTCACTAGGGTACCTCATTGCCTCAAAAATATTGAAACAAATCACCTCGCCATCAAACTCCATGGTGAGAGTGCCATCATGAACATCAATCTTCGTTCGGGCAGTTTTCAAGAATGGCATCCCCAAAAGAATCGGTGTTGGATTGGGAGATGTCTCATCCTCCATTTCCAGAACATATAAGTCTGCTGGAAAAACCAATTGATTCACCTGCACAAGCACATCTTCCAAAACTCTTTTGGTATATGCATTAAAACGATCAGCAATTTGAATGGTAATACCAATTTCCACAAAAGGTCCAAGATTTAAAGAAGCATAAATAGAATATGGCATGACATTAATAGATGCTCCTAAATCTAATATAGCTATTTCAAACTTGGTATTACCAATGGTGCATGGAATGATGAACGTACCTGGATCTTTTCATTTTGGAGGAATTTTTCTTTGCAATACAGCTGAAACATTTTCCCCCACATTTACTTTCTCATTTCCCTTCAACTTTCTCTTGTTGGTGCATAACTCCTGAGAAGTCAGTGTTTTGTTCATGGTGGAAGTGGTGTCATCTCCTTCATCAGTTTGTGATTTCTTTGGCAGGACATCTAATTGCTCTTCATTTTGCAAAGTTATCGCACAAGAATTCTCTCTTGGATTGATCATCGTTTGACAAGATAATTCTTCTGAGCCTTGGCCCTCGAATTTACTCATGCTAGTGGCCAATTGTCCCATTTGATTTGCCAGGTTTTGGATACTTGCCCCAGTTTCCTGCTGGAATTGCATTGGGTTAGTGGCAAGTGCATTAACAATATCTTCGAGAGACATACCTGAGTTTTGCGAAGCTGGTTGCGGTGCTGGATGTGGCATTGGTGGTGGTTGCATTTGAAAAGGTTGCTGCACTCTAGGTTGATTGAAACCTTGTTGCCGATTTGGTATCACATTTGGAGTGATTGGTTGATGATTCCAGTAACTGAAATTATGTTGATCTTCCCATCCAGCATTGTAAGTGCTAGAGAAAGGATCATACCATTGCCTCGTTTGTCCTGGGAATCCACCCATGGCATTGGCTTGTTCCATATATTCTTCTTGTAAAGTTGGATACATGTCGATTGGATGCTCATAATCGCTAGAATTTTATTTAGAATTTTTTTTTATACCCCCACACATTCATAAGATTTTTGCATATCTCCTTCAGCCATGTTTTCCACAAGAGAGGTTAGCTCAGAAAGTTGTTGTTCAATGTTCGGAGTGCTTACCTCATTTACTCTCCATGGCACTTGTGGCTCAAATCCGCTACTGAATTGATAGAAGTTTACTGCCATGTTGTCTAAACACAAACAATCAGAAAAGAAAAACAAAGAAAATATGAATCAACAATGAAAACAAAATAACAAATCGATTAGAAAATCAATCCCCGGCAACGGCGCCAAAAAACTTGATGCGTTCGAAACTAGCAAGTATACTAGTCGCACAAGTAATAAAGTGATAAGTAGATATCGTTCCCACGAGGATTGATTCTAATTGAATTTATTATTTCCAGCAACAATAAACTAAACAGGGGGGATTTTTGTTGAATGATTTACTAAATGAAATAAGAATGCAAGTAAAGAATAACAAAACAGAAGTAAATTTGAATGAAAAATCAATGGGAGAAAGCTGGTCAAGGGATCCTTCTCTACCACAAGATATGGATTTGCGAATTAATTGTAGAATTGTCATCTAATTACAGCATTGAAGTTATCAACCGTAGATAATAACAAGCTCTATTACCCCAATCTTTCCTTACTTTGTTGTTAAAATAAAACAAGCTCTTTATTTAATCTCTATCCATTAAACAACCTAGAACAAGCTCTCTAAAGTTAATTCAATGGATGCATTACGATAAGAAAGATAGGTTGATCTAAGCAATAAACACACAAGCTCGGATTATTTAACTTAGGTTGTATTCTCCAATTGCAATCTCTGATCACAATTTTGCTACTAATGATTAGAAATCAAGACAATTACGGATCAAGATTTCTAGTCTAGCAATAGACAATATCCAGATTATATTCAGTTGGCCACCCAAATACAATCCAGCAAGCAATCATAAGCATTAAACATGGGAAAATACAAGCAACTTCAATTAGAGAATTGGATAACAATTACTTACACAATCAACTTACAAAAACCATATCAGGGGCTTTGAAATCACCCTCAACCAATTCAGATTCAGTTACACATGTTTAAGAACGTGGTAAATACAATACAACATGGAGACATTCAAGAAAATGAAAGGGAAGGGAAAAACTTAGCAAATTTG
>SNVD02002359.1:0-15992 GCA_013180625.2 Boswellia sacra | reverse complement strand
CCAAGAGGCAATTTGAAAAATTTCTTCAAGAGTGCCAAAGCCACCTGGTAAAGCAATAAAGGCATCTGAATTGATGAGCATATGTGCCATACGTTCATGCATAGAGGAGACCTGTAACTCCTTCCCAACCGTTTTTCCAACAATGCGTTCTACAGCCAAAGCTTTAGGAATAACTCCTAACACTTGACTACCTCCTACATGTGCAGCTGTTGATATGCAACCCATTAACCCGAGGCTACCTCCCCCATAAACCACATGAATCTTTCTTTCAGCCAGTAGCCTACCAAGATAATTCGCTACTTCTACGAACTCTTCATTTTTACCTGGTCGAGATCCACAGAATACACATATCCTTTGGATTCGACGTTTTGAAGTTCCCTCCATGTCTATGTAACTCTCTAACTATGTGTGAAGAAGAGAACAAGACATGTGGTATTTATGGAGTGCAAAAGGTATGCTAATGATGATATCTATCTAGGTAGCTCAATTGTTTGTTGAAAAAGTTGACAATAATGCCCAAAAATTCAAAAGATGATGAAATAAGACACCATAAGTCAAATAAAAGATACAAATTCAAAAATGACAGCTATGAGGTATTAAAATTCAAAAATGATGGCACGCATGCATATGTACAGGTAGTTGTGACTGTGGCTCACATCTTCCTCTGGTTTTCCGTCCAGAAACGGCTTAAACACCTTCTATGAGTTGGGGATATGCTTCCCATCCAGTTTTCTTTTAAACTGGCAAACAGGGTCATTTTGAGTCAGATTCCCAAGACTATAGCGTTCCTGCTCATCTCGGAATTGTGTCCACAAATTAAAAATTTCACGTTGCACAAGTCCACAAGAATGCGTCTCAAGAGTCACTCGGATATCATCCAAAGACTCCTTACTCAGTCCATTCTTGATGAACTGTAGTTTATCCTCTCGATTGTTATACAAATATACCAAGGAGCGGCAACGCTGGTTACAAGTCCATCTTGCACATCTGGGACAAAATTGTAACCTTTTCGCTCTTCGCTTTTTGGCATAAGAGCTTTTTCCCAAACCTGGCATATGGGAAACAAGATTATCTGAAAACTCACAAGAGAATCGAACCTTGGCTTCAATTAACCATCTTAAATCAGAAGGAATACCCTTACGCATCAACAACCTTAGTCTTTCTGCACGAGCTTTATAAATTTTAAGCAAATCATTTTGAGGAAGAGAGGGAAAAAGTTTGTGCAATTTTGAGAGAATGGTATCCATGTGAAGAAAATAAGAGAAAAGAAAATGGATGCAAGGTGAGCAACAGTTTTTAGGGAACTGAAAAACCGACTTTAAATGTCACGGAGTACCGTATCCGCCACTTGACCGGAAAAAATCAATCCTTAAAAAGGATCGACTAAAGCAATGGACTCTTCATTTTGGTCAAAATTTTCAAAGAATGGTTTTAACCATTGTCCATTAACTTTAAACACATGACCATTCTTTGGGTTCTCAATTTCAACTGCTCCATGAGGGAAAACATTTTTAACAATGAAAGGCCCAGTCCAACGAGATCGAAGTTTACCAAGAAACAAATCCAATCTTGAATCATACAAAAGAACTTTTTATGAAGGTTCAAAAGATTTTCTAACAATGGATTTGTCATGAAAAACCTTCATTCTTTCTTTGTAGATTTTAGAATTTTCATAAGCCTCATTCCTGATTTCTTCAAGTTCACTCAGTTGGAGTTTACGCAACTTGCAAGCATCATTCAAATTTGTGTTGAATGTTTTAATGGCCCAATAAGCTTTATGCTCAATTTCCATAGGTAAGTGACAAGGTTTTCCATAAACTAGTCTATAAGGAGACATTCCCAATGATGTTTTAAAAGCAGTTCGGTAAGCCCAAAGTGCATCACTAAGTCTTAAAGACCAATCTTTACGATTTGGGTTAATCGTTTTTTCTAGGATCTGTTTTATCTCCCTATTAGCTAATTCAACTTGTCCACTTGTTTGTGGGTGATAAGGTGTAAAAATTTTATGGGTTATTCCATATTTCTTCATTAAGGTTTCAAATGGTTTATTACAAAAATGCGTACCCCCATCACTAATAATGACTCGAGGAATTCCAAATCTACTCAAAATATTCTCTTTCAAGAATTTGACAACTGTTTTATGGTCATTGTTTCGACATGGAATTGCCTCGACCCATTTTGAAACATAGTCTACTGCAACAAGGATGTACACAAAACCAAATGACGGTGGAAAGGGTCCCATAAAATCAATACCCAACAGTCAAAGATTTCAACGACAAGAATGGGATTCAACGGCATCATGTTTCTTTTTGAAATAGATCCCAATTTTTGACAATTTTCACACGTTTTGCAAAATGCATGTGCATCTTTAAATAAGGTGGGACAATAAAATCCACATTGTAAGATCTTAGCAGCTGTTTTTCTAGATGAAAAATGTCCTCCACATGCTTCAGAATGACAAAAGTTAATGACACTACTTACCTCGTTGTCGGGTATGCATCTTCTTATTATTTGATCCGGACAATATTTGAAAAGGTACGGATCATCCAAGTAAAAATTTTTCACCTCGGTCAAAAACTTTATTTTGTCTTGAGCTTTCCAATGAGGTGGCATTTTCCCTGTCGCAAGAAAATTTACAATATTAGCAAACCAAGGTACAGTAGCAACGGAAAATAAAAATTCATCAGGAAAAGAATCATTGATAGGTGAAGTTTCAATTAATGTCTCTGTTGTTAGTCTTGAAAGATGATCAGCCACGACATTTTCGGCTCCTTTCTTATCCTTTATTGTGATGTTGAATTCTTGGAGCAATAAGATCCACCGTATCAATCTAGGTTTTGCATCCTGTTTAGTCATTAAATATCTCACAGCTGCCTGGTCAGTGTAAACAATTGTTGGAGAGCCAATTAAATAAGATCGAAATTTGTCCAATGCAAATACTACTGCAAGTAGTTCTTTCTCAGTTGTTGTGTAATTCATTTGTGCATCATTTAAGTCCTACTTGGTACATAGTATATCACCATTAAGGGATTAGTCTTCTTTTCTTTGTCCTAAGGACTAGCACCAACGCATAGTCGCTTGCATCACACATCAATTCAAAAGGCAAGGACCAATCAGGAGATTGCATAATTGGAGCAGTAGTTAAAAGCCCAATTAATGTATCAAAGGCATTTTGACATTCTTGAGTCCATTTAAAGGAAGTATCTTTTATTAAGAGGTTAAAAAGAGGCTTAGATATAGCACTAAAATTTCTTATGAACCTCCTATAAAATCCAGCATGCCCTAAAAATGAACGAACCTCTTTAACTGTTTTTGGTGGAGGCAGATGGGAAATTAATTCCACTTTTGCTTTGTCCACTTCAATTCCCTTGGAAGACACCACATGACCTAAGACAATTTCCGAAGTGACCATATAATGACATTTTTCCCAATTCAAAATAAGACCTATTTCTACACACCTTTTTAGGACTTTTTCTAAGTTTTCAAGACAATTTTCAAAAGAGTTTCCAAAGATAGTTAAATCATCCATGAAAACTTCTAAACAATGCTCAACCATGTCACTGAAAATGCTTAACATGCATCTTTGAAAAGTGGCTGGGGCATTACAAAGTCCAAAATGCATTCTCCTAAATGCAAAAGTGCCAAAGGGGCACGTGAATGTGGTCTTTTCTTGGTCTTCAAGTGCAATGGGGATTTGATAGTAGCCTGAGTACCATCAAGAAAGCGTAGTGGGGTTTTCCTGCTCACTCTTTCAATGAATTTGGTCAATGGACGATTAAGGGAAATGGTCTTTGTCTAGTGACAGCATTTAATTTTCTATAATCATGCACATCCTCCACCTAAAAATGAGTACACAGTTTTCGGCAATTCATTCACCCTTCTTACAAATATTTAACACACTGTGATGGCCAGATTTTTTTAGGTACTACTTGTGCTAGTGGGCTTACCCACTTACTATCAGAAATAGGATAGATAATTCCCACATCAAGTAGTTTGAGAACTTCAGCCCTAATGACCTCCTTCAGGTGTGGATTTAATCTCCTTTGAGGTTGTTGAGATGTTTTGGCATTTTCCTCTAAATGTATTCTATGTGTGCAAATTAAATGGTTAATGCCTTTTATATCTTTTAAAGTCCACCCAATTGCATTTTTATGCCTTTTAAGCACTTCTATCAACTTACCTTGTTGCTCGCATGTGAGGGATGAAGAAATTACCACCGGATATGTCTGATTCTCCCTAAGATATGCATATTTCAGTCCTTCAGGCAAGGGCTTCAATTCTAACTTGGGAGCTTCATTTTTCTTGCTTTCATTCATTTGCCCCAATTCTTCAAATCTTGATTTTGAGCCTTTTTCCATCACCGGTGCACAATCCAATAAAGAACATATATCAGAAAGATCAGACTCTAGTTCCATGCTTGATTCTAATGAGTTCACTAGACAAGTTTTCAAAGGGTCAGACAACTCTCCTTTTTTGGATGTGATCTTCAAATAGATTCATTACAGTGGCTTTCATCAACTTCTCTTCTTCTTCATTTTGGTTGTTTGCACATATAAAAACATTAAGTTCCTATGTCAGGTTCCCAATGATAACTTCCAGCCCATTCCTGCAATAAATCAAAGCATTAGCAGTAGCTAGAATGGACGCCCTAAAAATAACGATGGAATTGAATTGCTGTACTTCCACTGGTTGTGTGTTCCAAGAACGATAAAATCCACTGGGTAAATGAATTTATGACTTTGGAACTAACACATCTTCTACTATTCTCTTGGGTACTCTTTCAATTGATCTAGTCGCAAGCAAAAGAGTGACCATTAAGTATGGTTTTTAACTCGACCTAGATTGAGTTTTTCTGACAAAAACTGAGTATGGAATCAAGTTCCAGCTAGTCACCCAGCACATCAAGTAAAGCTTGTTCAATTTTATGGTCTCAAATAACAAATGAAATTGTAGGACAACCTGGATCCTTATATTTCACTGTATTATTATTTTGAAGAATAGCACTTACTTGCTCGGCTAGAAAGGCTTCTTTTTCACATTTATTTTTCTTTTCACAGTGCACAAGTCTTTCAAAAACTTTGCATAAGAAGGTACCTGTTTGATCACATCAAGCAAGGGAATGTTAACCTTTACCTGTTTGAAAATTTCAAAGATTTCAGAATTGTGAGTTGGCTTCTTTTGTGTGGCTAATGCTTGAGGAAATGGAGGCACAGATGAGGATTTGGTTTCCTCTTCGCTAGGTGTTTGTTTGGCAACCTCTTCCTGCCCTTTAGAGATCGATTCTTCTTCTTTCTCACAAGGGTTAGGAATATGTTTTTCAACAACCTTACCATTGCGAAGGGTTATGACTGACTTAGCTTGGTCAAAATAATGGTTATTTGGAAACTTCCATGCCATTGAGTAGATTTGATCTTTGGGGTTTTGCAATGTTTGAGAAGGACATTTTCCCTTCTCTTGGATGCTCATGTAGATTGCAAATTTTGCAAGAGTGTCTGACAAATTTGCTAATGTTTGAGCAGTTTGACTATTGAAAGTCTCTTGCTTTGTAATGATGAATGCAATGTCTCTTCAAGGTCATTCCTAAGAGGAGAAGCATATGCATGATCATGAGAATTTTGAAAATTTTGTCGTGTTTGAAAAGGGACTTGTGAAGATTGTTCATGATTATCATTTTTCCAACTAAGATTTGGATGATTTCTCCAACCAGGATTGTAGGTTTGTGAATATGGATTGTGATTTGGCCTTTTGAAAGTGTTCAAGGCATTGACTTCTTCATGTAGACATTCCCTAAAGGCAGGCAAAGTTGGACAATTATCAGTAGAATGGTCATTGTCATCACAAATGTTACAGACATTTTCTTGAATAGATTTCAATTGACCACTCTTTTTCATCTCTAAAGCCTCGACTTTTCTAGCTAGGGATGCAAATTTGGCTTGAAGGTCATGGCCTTCCCTAAGGTTGTAAATGCCTCTATTGGATGTCGAGGTTGGGGCCTTGCCTGGAACCTCATAGGTGCCGGCAGTGTCCCAATTTTGTGCCTTTTCTGCCAAGGAATCTAGGAAGTCAAGTGCTTCCTCAGGGTCTTTTTCTTTAAATTCTCCATTTCACATTAATTCTACTAGTTGCTATCTTGAGGTGTTAACCCTTCATAGAAGTGTGCAACTATTCTCCAAGTTTCAAACCCATGGTGAGGACAGGTATTAAGTAGTTCCTTATACCTATCCCAACATTGGTAAAGGGTTTCCCCTTGTTTCTGAGAGAAATCAGAAATTTGTCTTTTAAGAGAATTTGTTCTATGGGTAGGAAAAATTTTTTTCAAAAATTGTTGTTTCATCTCATCCCATGAATTAATGGAATTCGACCTCAAATTTTGTAGCCATGTTCTAGCTTTACCTTTTAAAGAAAAAGAAAAAAACTTTAATCTAATGGTGTTTATGCTACAATTTGGGTCAGTGTAGGAGCTACATACCTCTTCAAAGAGTTTCAAGTGCGAATATGGGTTCTCCATGTCCAGGCCATGAAAAGTGGGTAGAAGTCGAACAAAACTTGGTTTGAAATTGAAATGGATTGAATCTGGAGGAGAAACTACACAAGATGGTGCACTAGTCCTTACCGGATTCATGTAGTTTCCGAGGGTTCGTCGTTGGTTTTGATCATTTTGTTGCGAACGGTTGTCCCCTTCATCCGTGAATATTTTCTCATGATTGTTGGCCATGTTTTCTAAGGAAGATGATGTTTTTCTAACAAGTCTACCACTAGATGTTCGTGACCAAATTTTCATGCAAGAAAGGGAGAAGGAAAGAGAGCAAAAGATGAAAACACAAAAATAAAAAATTAGATCTAAGATGAGAAAAGAGAACACTTACAATTTTGCACACCAATTTTTACCTTCCCCGGCAACGGCGCCAAAAACTTGACACATCCGAAAAAAGGATTGTCTCCCAAGTATAGGAGTGTCGAAGTAATAAACCCGGTAAGACCGGGGTCGATCCACAAGGAAGGGAATTTAAGCGTTACAAATTATATGCTAAGCAAACGTGATATGGATGATTCAAAGGCATGACAAGATGATATCAACAAATATAAGTAAGAACAAGTTCGCAAACAATAAATGAGAATCACACAAGATAAGTCAACACAATAATAATTAAAGCTAAGGTTAGGGGATCCGTCCTTGATATTTCGAATAAGGATAATTAGCCCATTTTAGTTATATGAATTATATTTGTTTCATTACCAACATTTATACCACTTCTTGTAAATGGGTTCAAGCATCCAATGTGCCAATCACCATATGTCTACAACAAATCAAGGTTCCTAACTAGATTCGTGTCGGTAAGAAAGAACCATACATCATCTAGAAAGAGTCCAAGCATTTGATGTGCCAAAGATTGTCGACAATAGATCAAGACCTCCACTTTACGAGTGGTGTCAAGATTGATTAAGAAAATAAATATAAATTATATAAAATAAACAACACAATATTATGACAATTAAGCACATATCAAGGGTTAGAGAATCCTTATTCTCATATCAAGGGTTTCACCCTTTCACCTTAGCAAAAGAGAAATTAGAAGAACATTATAATAGAAAGAAAATAAATTGTAAGAAAAAGGAAATTCATTAATAACATAAACACACAAAACACAATACAAGATCCTAGCCAAAGCCAAAATGTTCCAGCCAAGGCCCAGATGCTCTAATGGGTCACAAGACACCTCTATTTATAGATACATTTAGGGGCAAACTTGTCAAATTACAAGGGCATAATTATCAAATATTAGTTGTAAATATCTTTGACAATTGGGATCATTAGGCACCGACTTTGACCATCAATTTTTACATTGAAATGTTGAGAATTTTAATCACATGTCTTCATGAAAGTTGTAGATATTTATCTCAGCTTTCTAGAACATATTGATTTGCATAATTTGGATACGTATTTTGAGAGATACGGTCCAAATATTAAGGCCTGGTCAGACTGGGCCGAGACTGTAGATGGGTTCATTTCAAGCCCAGTTTTGGTCCACTAAGAGCCCGAATTTGATGATGCTTGTGAAATGCAATCTTGTAGACAATTGATTCAGCTTTTCGAAACATTAAGAATTGTATCATTATGATCTATAAATAGAGAGTTATACCCATTTTACCAAACCTGTAACAAAACCAAAATTAAGAGAAATTAATTCCAAAGATGTAAATGCTACAAATATGCTTAAGTTGAGGAATTTAATGATACTATTAAATATGATGAACTAAACTATTATTAAACATGCATATTTAAGTGTTCATCACCTTCCGTTTGAAATTTGAATTTATTCAAAACATATGAAATGTGCTTCATTAAGTCCTCTTTCCAATGCCACAAGAATCAAGTCATTTTGATTTTTCTAGCTCAAGATATGTACAAAAGAGTATTCAGTACTCATGTCAGCTGCTTCCATTTGTCTTTCAACTTGCATGATGATTTGGACAACTTTACACTTGAAATTTGAATTTCTTTAAAACATATGAAATGTTATAAATTGAGTAAGCTTAGCTCAAGAATCACGTCATTTGGACATCTATAGAGATATATATGACTAATTGATTGAACATTGCTCATGTGTCACATTCCTTGAGTCAAACCTTGTTCTTAAACTTTGGTGCCTTTAACATGTAGTCTTCTCCTTAGCTTCAACACTTCATTTTTATAAGCCTTTTCTTGATTTTACAATTATTTCAATGATATTACTCTTGCACATAAATAAACATGTTAGTAAATCACAATGAATCAATGTGTATTGTTATCATCAAAATTATCATGTAGCCTTAGGGCTAACAGTTGGGTGCAAGCTTTCCACCTACCCAGATATAAATTCAGCCTCCACTAGGGTATACCAAATAATAATATCTTAAATTGTCATAAAATCCACTTAGGTTGTTTGTTTTATGCATACATGATTCATTTTATCTTCGTTAAAGCGTGTGAGGTATATTCAATCAGTAACAGTGTATATTCATACAAAGAAAAAGATGAGGAAAATAATGTTACATATCCTTCAAACATGAGGGATAAGGGATAGAGGATAGGATTACATTCATTTGTTATTCAATAATAAAGTAAAAATACTTCCAACACTTTTAATATTCAATCATTCAATAACATCTTCATGCATATCAAGTATATAGTCTAAACAATCAATTCGAGATTCGAAAAGTATTGAATTCCTCACTACCATATGTGAGTCTATTCAATGCTTATCAAGTCTCTTAATGGATATTTAAACACATATTCATTTATTCTAAGTGATGATCCCTCACCATCCAATGTGAGTCCACCACCACCTTATACCATCATTCAATTATATTTCTAATCATGGCAACTATTTATAATCAATTAAAATTCTAAACAAAGCTATAAACTTAAACATGGCATTTCTAGCCTAATATTGAAATTCTATCATGGTAATTCTACTTAAACATGACATTTCTAGGCTAATTATATCAATCATAGCTGTTAAAAGATTTATTTTAGTATTATGTAATTTATATTTTCCGTCATTATCTAGGATTTCCTGTTTATCTAAAAGAGGGAAACTATCCTAAGTTTCTTTTTTGTATTTATCTCTTTCCTATTTTGTCTCGTAGGATTGCATTATAAATTTTATAGTTTTTTCTCTATCAATATAGAAAAATTTTGTCGTTCAACATCGTATCAGAGCAGGATTAAGATCCTTCTCATCTTCTCTTCTTTTAATAAAAATTGTAAAAATTACAAACCCTAACTCGTTTCTGCCTAGAGAGTTGCCACCCACCTCCGGTCAGCAGTGAAAGTCATTGCTTGTTCCATTAAGGTTGCTGGTCATCGATGAACAAAACCCTCTGCCGCTACCAGAAAACTCCACCAAAAAACCTGGTGCCTCGTCCAAATCTGGCTGAAAACTGGTGTTTCGTGTCCTAGTTGTGTTTTTGATGGCCAAAACGTATCCCTCTGAGTATTATTAGGCCAATCGTTTGGTCTTGTCTGGTATTTTCAGACTTTTTTTTCCCTTTTTTTCTTGAAATTTTTTGTGTGTGGCATTCTGTTTGGAAGATATATTGTGTTTGGGGCTTCCATGGCTTCTCAATCATCCTTTAATCTTCCTGGAGTTGGTGGTTCCATCACAACAGTAAAGTTGAATGACTCAAATTACAAGTTACGGGCAAAAGCAGTAACCAAATATTTGATTGGCTAAGGGAAACATCATTATCTAACTCAAGATCCTCCATCGTCTGATTCAAAGGAGTATGCTAAATGGATGCAAGAAGACAACATGGTCGCTACATGGTTGTGGAATAGTAACATGGATGGCTGCTACTGTTATATGGGTTGAAACAACAAAGAAATTATGGGACTCTCTTCAATCTCAGTATGGTCAATCTCAAAATGCTTCTAAGATCTTGGATTTATATTCAACCTTATTTTCTTATCACCAAGGAGATAAAACATTGAGTGAACACTTTGGAGTGATAGAAGGGTTGATGAATGAAATCAATTCATATCATCCTATCACTAATGATGTTGAGGAAGGAAAGAAACAATGAGAAGCAGTTTTTTTTGGTTAAATTTTTATCTAGATTGAATCTTATTTATGAAAATGCTAAGATTAACATTTTGGTTGAGAAAGATCTTCCAAACACCAAATAAGTTTATGCTAGACTTCAATGGTTGCCCTCCTCCCAACATAATCAAGAAGCCTTTGCTTTATGATAGGTGTCTAATTATATATCATTTTCATATCAATTCGTCCATGTTTCTTTGCTATATTCCTCGGTATTTTTATGTTTTTGTGTGGTTTTGATATTTGTAGGAGTTTTGGTGCAACTTGCACAAAAATGGAGTAAAACCCTTCATTTTCACCTCTGCTAATCAGCCAATTTCTCAGAGTTGATTGTATAGATATACAATTAACCGGATAACATGTCATATACCGTTGAAAAGCTCTCGAAGTCTACTTTTTGGAGAAATTTACGGTTTATGAATCCATTCAGTGTACCGAAAGTTGTAATCAAAACAGTGTGAGAAGTTTAGAAATGAAATTCCACACATCACTGTAGCATGTATAATACGAGACACTATAGCACGTTACGTAGCAGAGTATTTAAACCATTTAGGGTTTATTTCATAACTGAAGAGGGAAAACGCTGTGGAGGAGGCTGCCTTTCTGGGGATTTCTCTCATCCCTCGGAGTTCTTGAAGGAGAAAGAAGATTTTGAAAGAGGAGGAACTACAATTCCAAGAAGATTCATCTACAAAGAAGATTTTCAAGAATTTGCTAAGTTCTTTCTTTCCTTTTCAATTCTGGAATTTCTCTGTATTGTATTTGTTATTCTGATTGAATATGTGTAACTAAATCTGAATTGGTTGAGGGTGCTTTCAAAGCCCTTGATATGGATTTTGTGAGTTGATTGTGTAAGAAATTGTTATCCAATTCTCTAATTGAAGTTGCTGTATTTTCCCATATCTAATGCTTATGATTGCTTACTGATTGTATTTGGAATGGCCAACTGAATATAATCTTATTCGTCTATTGCTAGATTAGAAAATCTTGATTCCGTAATTGTCATGAATTCCAATCATTAGATAGAAAAATTGTGATCAGATATGCAAATATTGGAAAACTACCAACCATAGGGAAATAATCGGAACTGGTTAGAGTGCGTATAAGGAGTGTGTGATTATTGCTTAGATCAACCTATATTTCTCATCGTAATGCTTCCATTGAATTAAACTTAGAGAGCTTGTTCTAGGTTGTTTAATGGATAGAGATTAAATAAAGAGCTTGTTTTATTTAACAAACAAAGTAAGGAAAGATTGGGATAACAGAGCTTGTTGGTATCTACGGTTGATAACTTCAATGCTGTAATTGGATTACAATTCTATGTTAATTCACAAATTCATATCTTGTGGCAGAGAATGAACTCTTAACCAAGTGTCTCTCATTGATTTTCACTCCATTTAACTTTGCTTTGTGTTATTCTTCATTTGCTTTCGTATTAAGTTTAATTAATCAATCAACAAAACCCCCCCTGTTTAGTTTATTATTGCTGAAAAATAACAAATTCAATTAGATTCAATCCTCGTGGGAACGATATCTACTTATCACTTTATTACTTGTGCGACTAGTATACTTGCTAGTTTCGAACGCATCAAGTTTTTGGCGCCGTTGCCGGGGATTGATTTTCTAATCAATTTGTTATTCTGTTTTTACTACTGATTCCTGATTGTTATTTCCTGATTGTTTGTGTTTAGGCTTTTATGTCCGAGGGAGAAGCGGATCAGCGACTTAAGAGAATTAAGGAGTTTCTCCAATCCTCGAATTTAAGGCTAAATCGGTCAATTTTAACTCCACCTCCAGAATTTGACCTTGCACGACACACTTCCCTCCCATCTTCTTGCAGTTCAATCAAATTTGAATCGGAAGCAATGGCGATGGAAAACGATCAGACTCTTAAGGAGTTAGCGGCTCCAATTATTGATCAACAACCGCTATGCATAAGCACCAATTATGAGATAGATTTTGAACTTAAATCTAGACTGATTCATCTCTTACCTACATTTCATGGTTTTGCAGGAGAGGATCCGAACAAACACCTCAAAGAATTTCATGTGGTATGCTCAAGTATGAAGCCAACCGTCGTTTCTGAAGAGCAAATTAAATTGAGAGCTTTCCCATTCTCATTAGCAGATTCGGCAGAAGATTGGCTATACTATCTACCACCAGGTACCATTACCACTTGGAATGAGATGAGTAAACTCATTTTGGAGAAATATTTTCCAGCCTCGAAAGTTACAAATATTAGAAAAGATATTAGTGGCATTCGACAACACAATGGAGAATCACTTCATGAATATTGGGAGAGATTTAAGAGGTGATGTGCTAGCTGTCCAAACCACCAAATTAGTGATGGACTCCTAATTCAATATTTCTATGAGGGTCTCTTACCAATGGAAAGGAGTATCATTGATGCTGCTAGTGGTGGAGCAATAGTTAATAAAACACCGAACGTGGCAAGATGTTTGATTAGTGACATGGCAGCGAACTCCCAACAATTCAGCAGTCAATTTGAGCCACAACTATCAAAAAGAGTAAATGAGGTAAGTACTTCAAACATTGAACAACAACTTTGTGAACTTACCTCTCTTGTAAAAAAAAATGGCTATAGGACATATGCAGCAATCTTATGCATGTGGGGTATGTTCTGCCATGGACCATCCAACCGACATGTGTCCAACTTTGCAAGAAGGAGATACAGAACAAGCCAATGCCATGGGTGGATTTCCAGGACAACCAAGGCAAAGGTATGACCCTTTCTCCAATACTTACACTGCTGGATGGAGAGATCACCCTAATTTAAGATATGCGAATCGTCAACCAATTGTCCCAAATGCCATACCAAATCGACCACCAGGTTTCAATCAACCAAGGGTGCAGCAACCATTTCAAGCACAAACACAACCAGCACCACAACCAGCTCCACAAAATTCAGGTATGTCTCTCCAAGATATTGTTAAAGCACTTGCCACTAACACAATGCAATTTCAACAAGAAACTAGGGCAAGTATCCAAAACCTGGAAAATCAAATGGGACAATTGGCCACTAACATGAGCAAATTTGAGAGTCAAAGCTCAAGAAAAGTACCTTCTCAGCCGGTGATCAATCCAAGAGAGAATGCTAGTGCTGTAACTTTGAGAAGTGGGAAGCAATTAGAGATTCCATCAAAGAAATCACAAACTGATGAAGGGGATGACACCACTCCCACCATGAATAAAACATCATCTTCTAAGGTAAATCCTAAAACCCATATTCCTTCATATGTTACTCCTCCACCTTTTCCTAGCAGATTTGCAAAATCAAGGAAGGAGGAACAAGAACAAGAAATCCTGGAAACTTTTCGCAAGATCGAGGTAAACATACCACTTCTGGATGCTATCAAGCAAGTGCCTCGTTATGCAAAATTTCTCAAAGAGTTATGCACCAACAAGAGGAAGTTGAAAAGAAATGAGAAGGTAAGTGTGGGGGAAAATGTTTCAGCTGTATTGCAAAGAAAAATTCCTCCGAAATGCAAAGATCCAGGTACGTTCACCATTCCATGCACCATTGGTAATACCAAGTTTGAAAGAGCTATGTTAGATTTAGGAGCATCTATTAATGTCATGCCATATTCTATTTATGCTTCCTTGAATCTTGGACCCCTTGTGGAAACTGGTATTGTAATTCAACTTGCTGATCGTTCTAATGCATATCCCAAGGGAGTTGTGGAAGATGTGCTTGTGCAGGTGAATCAATTGGTTTTTCCAGCAGACTTCTATGTTCTGGAAATGGAGGATGAGACATCTTCCAATCCAACACCGATTCTTTTGGGGAGACCATTCTTGAAAACTGCCCGAACTAAGATTGATGTTCATGATGGCACTCTTACCATGGAATTTGATGGCGAGGTGATTCTTTCAATATTTTTGATGCAATGAGGTACCCTAGTGACTTGCATTCTGTTTTTGCAGTGGATGTTATCGATTCTTTGGCACAACAACTTTTTGAGTTAACTCGCAAGGATGCATTGGAAGTAGCCATTAGTGAGCACATAGGGGCAGAAAATTCCAGAGAATCGAGGAAGTTGATACAAATGTCTAAAGAAGTGGAGGAAGCTGTGGCAAGCTTGGATGAGACTATAGCTATCACCACAAACAGGTATGATGTTTCGTACATTGAATTGCCTTTATCTAATGAGAAACTTCTTCTCTCTGTGATGAAAGCACTTGCATTGGAGCTTAAGCCTCTTCCAGATCATTTGAAGCATGTATTCCTAGGTGAGAAAGATACTTTGTCAGTCATAATAGCAAAGGGCCTTGCACCGTTACAAGAAGAGAAACTCATCCGAGTGCTTCGAGATCACAAAACAGCCATTGGGTGGACAATCGCTGACATCAAAGGTATTAGCCCAGCCATATGCATGCACCGTATCTTATTAGAAGAATGATCCAAGCCCACTCGAGAAGCACAGCGGAGGTTGAATCCTCCAATGATGGAAGTTGTCAAGAAAGAAATCCTGAAAATGTTAGATGTGGGTGTGATTTATCCAATTCCGGATAGCAAGTGGGTGAGTCCAATCCAAGTTGTTCCGAAGAAATCTGGTGTTACGGTGGTTAAGAATGACAATAATGAGATAGTTCCCACTCGTATCCAAACCGGGTGGCGAGTTTGTATTGATTATCGAAAGCTCAATTCTGCAACTCGCAAGGATCACTTTCCTTTGCCATTCATTGATCAAATGCTGGAGAGATTAGCAGGTCATTCTCATTATTGTTTTCTTGATGGCTATTCAGGATATAATCAGATTGTCATTGCCCCTGAGGATCAAGAGAAAACTACATTCACATGCCCATTCTGTACATTTGCCTATCGACGCATGCCATTCGGTCTTTGCAATGCCCCTGCCACTTTTCCAAAGGTGTATGGTAAGTATTTTCTCTGATTATGTTGAGAACATTATTGAGGTATTTATGGATGACTTTAGTGTTTTTGGTGATTCTTTTGATAAATGCCTTGACAACCTTACCCTTATACTTCAAAGATGTATAGAAACTAACCTTGTTCTGAATTGGGAGAAATGTCATTTTATGGTAGATCAGGGTATAGTTTTGGGACATGTTATTTATGCTAAGGGTATAGAAGTTGATAAATCCAAGATAGATCTTATCTGTTCCTTACCCCTTCCCACAAGTGTGCGGGATATTCGTTCGTTTCTTGGTCATGCAGGTTTCTATCGTCGATTCATTAAAGATTTCTCGAAGATAGCATTTCCTCTATGCAGATTATTGCAGAATGATGTGGCCTTTGAATTTGATGAGAAATGCAAAGAGGCATTTGAGAAACTGAAGGAACTCTTGACTTCAGCTCCAATAATACAATCTCCAAATTGGAATCATCCATTCGAGATCATGTGTGATGCGAGTGATTATGCCTGT
>SNVD02002356.1:0-16100 GCA_013180625.2 Boswellia sacra | reverse complement strand
ATCTTCTAAAAGTATTCTATGTGTGCAAATTAAAGGGTTAATGCCTTTTATATCTTTTAAAGTCCACCCAATTGCATTTTTATGCCTTTTAAGCACTTCTATCAACTTACCTTGTTGCTCACCTGTGAGGGATGAAGAAATTACCACCGGATATGTTTGATTCTCCCCAAGATATGCATATTTCAGTCCTTCAGGTAAGGGCTTCAATTCTAGCTTGGGAGCTTCATCTTCCTTGCTTTCATTCATTTGCCCCAATTCTTAAAATCTTGATTTTGAGCCTTTTTCCAATACCTGTGCACAATCCAGTAAGGAACACATATTAGAAAGATCATGTTCTAGTTCCATACTTGATTCTAACGAATTCACTAAACAAGTTTCCAAAGGGTCAGAAGAACTCCCTTTTTGGATGTGATCTTCCACAATAGATTCAATTACATTAGCCTCATCAATTTCATCTTCTTCTTCATTTGGTTGTTTGCACATATTGAAAACATTAAGTTCCAATGTCATATTCCCAAATGATAGCTTCATGACTCCATTCCTGCAATTAATCAAAGCATTAGAGGTAGCTAGAAATGGACGCCCTAAAATAACAGAAATTGAATTGCTTACTTCCACTGGTTGTGTGTTCAAGACGATAAAATCCACTGGGTAAATGAATTTATCAACTTGAACTAATACATCTTCTACTACTCCTTTTGGTACTTTAATTGATCTATCAGCAAGTAAAAGAGTCACAGAAGTCGGTTTTAACTCACCTGGATTGAGTTTTTGAAAAACCGAGTATGGAAGCAAATTCACACTAGCACCAAGATCAAGTAAAGCTTGTTCAATTTTATGGTCTCCAATAACACATGAAATTGTAGGACAACCTGGATCCTAATATTTCACTGTATTATTATTTTGAAGAATAGCACTTACTTGCTCGGCTAGAAAGGCCTTCTTTTTAACATTTAGTTTTCTTTTTACAGTGCACAAGTCCTTCAAAAATTTTGCATAAGAATCCTTAAGGATAGACAGTGAGTATAACTATGAGAGAGAAAGGAGAATTGTGTGACCCCCCATGTTACCTAAGTCTTGACTAAATCTACTAAGGATGCCAGAACTATGTGAGTGTGCTCTCATTATTTTAGGTGGTCACAAAGCTTTTGAGGAGCAATATTTCTTTCGGATAATGTGGAGCGCTACAGATGTAGTGAATATGGTTCCTCTTGCTATGTGTTTGGTTTACAGCACGGATCTTGTTCGTCTGCCCTTAGAGATTCGACTTCTTCTTGTCTTGCACCCCAAGGGCTAAGGAATAGTGTTTTTAAAAAATATTACCATTGCGAAGGTCATGAATGACGTGGACTTGATCAACGTAATGGTTACTTGAACACTTCCTACATGTGAGTTAGATTGATCTGGGGTTTTGCAATGTTTTGAGAGAAGGAAATGTTTCCCTTTCTCTGTGGATGCTAAATGTCGATGCAAATTTTGCAAGAGTTTCTGACAAATTTGCTAATGGTTGAGCAGTTTGACTATTGAAAGTCTCTTGCTTTGTAATGAATGAATGCAATGTTTCTTCAAGGTCCTTCCTAGGAAGAGGAACATATGCATGATCATGAGAATTTTTTTTTTTTTTTTTTTTTGAAAAATTTTGTCGTGTTTGAAAAGGGATTGTGAAGATTGTGCATGATTATCATTTTTCCAACTAAAATTTGGATGATTTCTCAAACCAGGATTGTAGGTTTGTGAATATGGATTGTGATTTGGCCTTTTGAAAGTGTTCAAGGCATTGGCTTCTTCATGGGGACATTCCCTAAAGGCAGGCAAAGTTGGGCAATCATCAGTAGAATGGTCATTGTCATCACAAATGTTACAGACATTTTCTTGAATAGATTTCAATTGACCACTCTTTTTCATCTCTAAAGCCTCGACTTTTCTAGCTAGGGATGCGAATTTGGCTTGAAGGTCATGGTCTTCCCTAAGGTTGTAAATACCTCTATTGGATGTCGAGGTTTGGGCCTTGCTTGGTACCTCATAGGTGCCAGCAGTGTCCCAATTTTATGCCTTTTCTGCCAAGGAATCTAGGAAGTCAAGTGCTTCCTCAGGGTCTTTTTCTTTAAATTCTCCATTACACATTAATTCCACTAGTTGCCTATCTTGAGGTGTTAACCCTTCATAGAAATGTGCAACTATTCTCCAAGTTTCAAACCCATGGTGAGGACAGGTATTAAGTAGTTCCTTATACCTATCCCAACATTGGTAAAGGGTTTCTCCTTGTCTTTGAGAGAAATCAGAAATTTGTCTTTTAAGAGAATTTGTTCTATGGGTAGGAAAAAATTTTTTTAAAAATTGTTGTTTCATCTCATCCCATGAACTGATGGAATTCGACCTCAAATTTTGTAGCCATGTTCTAGCTTTATCTTTTAAAGAAAAAGGAAAAGCTTTAATCTAATGGTGTTTATGCTACAATTTGGGTCAGTGTAGGAGCTACATACCTCTTCAAAGAGTTTCAAGTGCGAATATGGGTTCTCCATGTCAAGCCATGAAAAGTGGGTAGAAGTCGAACAAAACTTGGTTTGAAATTGAAATGGATTGAATCTGGAGGAGAAACTACACAAGATGGTGCACTAGTCCTTACCGGATTCATGTAGTCTTGAGGGTTCTTCGTTGGTTTTGATCATTTTGTTGCGAACGGTTGTCCCCTTCATCCGTGAATATTTCCTCATGATTGTTGGCCATGTTTTCTAAGGAAGATGATGTTTTTCTAACAAGTCTACCACTAGATGTTCGTGACCAAATTTTCATGCAAGAAAGGGAGAAGAAAAGAGAGCAAAAGATGAAAACACAAAAATAAAAAATTTAGATCTAAGATGAGAAAAGAGAACAATTACAATTTTGCACGCCAATTTTTACGGCGCCTTCCCCGGCAACGGCGCCAAAAACTTGACACATCCGAAAAAGGATTGTCTCCCAAGTATAGGAGTGTCGAAGTAATAAAACCCGGTGAGACCGGGGTCGATCCACGAGGAAGGGAATTTAAGCGTTACAAATTATAAGCTAAATAATGTGATATGGATGATTCAAAGAAATAACAAGATAATATCAATAAATATGTAAGATGGTAGGTGGTATTACCGACCATTCAAATATAAAACAAAAAGCAAGAGGAGGTAAAACCATCCATGGAAATAGGTGGTATAACCAACCATAGTAAATTAAAGAACAATTTCATAAGGTGGTAGAACCTACCATAGTAAATAAAATAAAAAGTTCATAAACAATAGAATAATTAAAGTACAAGAGTAATTAACACAATAACAATGAAGGCTAAGGTTAGGGGATCCGCCCTTGATATTTCAAATAAGGATAATTAACCCATTTTAGTTATATGAATTATATTTGTTTCATTACCAATAATTATACCACTTCTTGTAAATGGGTTCAAGCATCCAATGTGCCAATCACCATATGTCTACAACAAATCAAGGTTCCTAACTAGATTCGTGTCGGTAAGGAAGAACCATACATCATCTAGAAAGGATCCAAGCATTTGATGTGCCAAGGATTGTCGACAATGGATCAAGACCTCCACTTTACGAGTGGTGTCAAGATTGATTAAGAAATTAAATATAAATCATATTGAATAAACATTATAAGATTAAGATTATTAAGCACATATTAAGGGTTAGAGAATCCTTATTCTCATATCAAGGGTTTCACCCTTTCACCTTAGCAAAAGAGAAATTAGAAGAACATTATAATAGAAAGAAAATAAAATGCAAGAAAAAGGAAATTCATTAATAACATAAACACACAAAACACAATACAAGATCCTAGCCAAAGCCAAAATGTTCCAGCCAAGGCCAAGATGCCCTAATGGGTCACAAGGCACCTCTATTTATAGATACATCCAGGGGCAAACTTGTCAAATTACAAGGGCATAATTGTCAAATATTAGTTGTAAATATCTTTGACAATTGGGATCATTAGGCACCGACTTTGACCATCAATTTTGACATCGAAATGTTGTGAATTTTAATCACATGTCTTCATGAAAGTTGTAGATATTTCTCTCAGCTTTCTAGAACATATTGATTTGCACAATTTGGATACGTATTTTGAGAGATACGGTCCAAATACTGAGGCCTGGTCAGACTGGGCCGAGACTGTATATGGGTTCATTTCAAGCCCAATTTTGGTCCACTAAGAGCCCGAATTTGATGATGCTTGTGAAATGCAATCTTGTAGACAATTGAATCAGCTTTCCAAAACATTAAGAATTGCACCATTCTGATCTATAAATAGAGAGTTATGCCCATTTTACCGAACCTGTAACAAAACGAAAATTAAGAGGAATTAATTCCAAAGATGCAAATGCTACAAATATGCTTAAGTTGAGGAATTTAATGACACTATTAATGCAATATGATGAACTAAACTCTTATTAAACATGCATATTTAAGTGTTCATCATATATGGATGCAAATTTTGTGAGTGATCTTAACAAAAGAAGGTCGTTAACTGGTTATGTATTCATGTTGTTTGGTTGCACTATTAGTTAGAAAGCCAATTTGATTATGGCTCTTTCAACAACTAAGATTGAATATATTACTATAACAGAGGCTGTTAAAGAGGCACTATGACTGCAAGTGCTTGTGGGTGAATTTGTTATGAGCTAGACAAGATCAAGTGAAGGTGTTTTGTGACAACCAAAGCTCTATAAATTTGACCAAAGCCAAATGTATCATATAAGAACAAAAAATATAGACATCAAGCTATATTTCATCAAGGATGTTGTTCCTAAGGGAAAGGTTTTAGAGGTAAAGATTCTAGTTGATATGATCGCTAAGCCCGTTACAAGTATCAAATTCAACACTTGTTTGGATTTGATACAAGTAATGGATGGATCGTTTTTAGCTTGAAGATGGAAGTAGATGATAATTTATTATAGTGGTTTACAATATGGAACACAAGCTTGATCCAAGGCAGAGATTTGTGAAGAATGGCTCAACTTGTGTAATGCAAACATTAGGGTTGCATAGAAGCGCATATGTGTAGCATCAGACATCACTACAAGGATTTTTCATATATTTATCACTTTGTATTTTTTTATTTGGCCTTTTTTTTTTAAAGTGAGAAATATAACATTAATATGAAAGTTAAACCCACATTTTATTCATACTTATCACTTATTGTTTTGACTATAGTATATATTTCTCACATTTTTAGATAGTGCCAAGTATGTAGACAAGCATGTACAGTAAAAAACCTTTTTGTCTTGTTCCGCATTATAAAGTATTTGAAAATTTATAAAATGTATGGATTCTTATGTAATTTGCAAGGACAATTTTGATAAGTCTTAATAGAAGGGGGTTTTCTTAAAATTTAATAAACTATGTTAAGAAAGAGATGATTTCAATTAACCCTAATTCCTAAATGGCAAGCCTAGACCTCTAACTTGGAAGTGCCGTGCTCCTCCACTTCATTCTGCCATAGCCACTTGCCAAGCCCTCATCCAATGTCATCAACTCTCGAGTCCAGTCTGACTTCCCTTTCCTCTGTTTTGACTGCCTCCACCATCCTCACTCCCGGCTCATCTGCACCTCCACTCTACTTCACTATTGCTGGCTATCGGGTCTGCTCTATCATCCTCTTCCCTTGTGATGACGACTCTAACCTTCTCACTCAAGCCTGTGCATCAAAACAGCCCGTCGCTGCGCCTACTACCATTGATAAAACATCCGTTTCTCAGAGGTAATTTTTTTCTTGAAAATTTTTGTCTGAGAAAACTTAGGAAGAAAAAGGAAATTCTAAATCTTGTGTTTTAGTTATTGGATAAGTAGTTAGTCAGTTACTGATTTTCTATTTGCTTCCAGAGAAAGGCTTTAGGAAATTGAAAGGATGAGTAAAGAGAAGAAAATTATGATTTCTGTTACTTCTATACTTGCTTATTATCTTTTTTAAGTTTTTAACTCGGTGAAATAGTAGAGTTAGTTCCTAATCTTTGTTTGTTTGGTTGTTGAGAAAAGTATGCAGAGAATAGAACTATGTTCTTTTATTATTTTCGTAGAAAATTTTTGTTTGAAATTTAAGATTCAAAACATGGACTATGGCTGGATCAATAGTTTGTAGTAAAGCACAATTAAGTGTTGTAACATTATAATTTTAAGACGTGAAATTGATTTTAAAAAAATGTATGAATTGTATCATGACATCAATGGAGCAACCTATAATGCATGATTGGTAAATATTATTTGTAAAGTTTCAGGTCAGGATTATATTGCTTGAAACTTTTGTTGAGAGTCTTTAATTTGGGTTTAGGTGATTGGATTTTGTTCTAAAGGATTGATTGATATCTATTCTTGGGTTTAACACACTTTCTCATCCAAGATAAAAAAGTGAACTAAGAAACATTAAGAGTTGTTTCTTTTAAATATTATGTTTATACTCAATTTAAGGTATATTATCAATTTGGGTTTTTAAATCGGTTATTATTGTTTCAAATTGGTCACTTTCTTCTCGAGTGTTCAAAATGAAATTTTGTGGTCGCTAATTATGAACCATTTAAGTGATCTTATTTATATGTTGTTAATTACTTAATTTTAAAGCCTTTATGCTATTAGCTGACGTTGTTAAATTGTAATGACTGTGTTTGTAATTTTTATGCGATTTGTCTTGTTGTTCAATGCTTATATCATATGAGCAAATCAATTTCTGATTTAGTGTAATGTCAATTAGTAACCGCCGAATAGAAGTTTGCAGGTGTTGCTCGATCTGCATTTTGCTAGCCAATGCTACTTCTTTTTATCTTCATAAGTTCCATTTGCTTCTTTAATCAGGTTCACTGCTTTAATTTTTGTCATATGATATGGTGGATAAAATAAATATATATATTTTTTAATTTTATATTTAAATTGAAGTATTTTGTTTTATCCGATTTTAGATAAGTTTGGAGTTGCCTTTGCCTTTGTAAAGTCAAATATCATGGTAATATAACGGTATGGTTTCCTCTCATGCATTATCCACACACTTTTTCTTGTGATTGACATGATTTATTTATCTTGTTTATACATGTGCTTTTATGTCTTGCAATTTACCTTTTTACTGTGTTGGTGTTGGACTGAGTTTGATTTTTATTTTTTTTATTGAGGCTGTAACAAATATCATTGTGGGATATATGTGCTTTGGCAGTTTTATAGCTTAATTCATTGAAAAAAAATCGTGTTGGTTAACTTTGTATGGTTTTCGTGAATGAATGCTAATTTGCACCTTTTGCATTGATCCAATGAAAATGGCTTGCACTCTCAGCTGCGCTATTTTGCCATGTACAGTATTATCTTACATATTTTGAGGCTTTTTTTAATGACTAATGATTTTCTTTTTAAAAGTATAAATAAAGGGAGTTTTAAGCCAATTGCACTCGGGCTATGACTACATGATATTTTTTCATATTCATCTCTTTAATCCTTAACCTTACACAAAATCTACTTTTGCTTTTCTTTCTTTGCTTTCACTCTTTTTCATCTAGACGTTCTACATGTTCATGTAAAAAGTGTATTAAAGAATGGGTTGGGTTTAATAATATTTCTGAACAAAAAGTGTTGAAAATTAGATGTTTTTTTTTGGAAAAGTTGAAAATTAGATGTGTTTGTTCAGGCAGTTGATATTGTAATTGGGCTAGGCTCATAGACCTGTGTAAATGAGTATTGTTAGGCCACTGTCATCAATCCATGGTGCATACCGGTCACTTGCTCACTGATATCATTGGGTAAGTTTTATTTCCTAAGTATTTGCTCTGTCTTTCATTGCTATCACTAGAAGTTTCAATTTTTAATTTTTTCCAGGTCATTAAGTTTAGCCAAATTATTGAATAGAGTCAACAAGAGAAGTGCAGAGCGCAATCTCCCTCACATTCTCAAGTTCAGATTTTGTTATTATATTGTAAGTTTGTTAATTATTTTATGTTTCTATCGTCTCCTTTTGTCTCTCTTTGTGTCTTTTCACTTTGAGTTACTTGTTGAAGTTGGGTCAAGGGTTTTCTTTTGATTTGTTCGGTCTTGTTTGGGGCTGGGTTGAGGGGCCTGTTTTCAATGGCAGATATGGCATGAATATGTAGATACCTTGTGGTTTTGGCCATGTATGCTTTTCTATTTAATTCTCTTTCCGTTTGGGTTGTCCATATTGTTTTGAGATATTCGATGCTTTATGATTGGAGTGTAAACCCCAGTTTCCTTTGGTTGCATTTTGACAAGATTATAAATTTTTGTACAATTTTTTTGGACCTATAACTAATCAAGCCAGATAATTAATCGATAAGTTGCTAAGCAACTATGTGGTGGGTTCTTTCATCTCATATTTAAACTATTGAGTTACAAAAGTCTTTATTGCTTCAAACCGTCAGTTGCAGGTTATTTTTGTTTGATTTTTCTGGTTTTTGTGATTTGACTTTGATATCTCTATATTGTTTAACCAAGGGTTCAATGAGTTTTAACTTATTTTTAACTATTTTTTCAAATCATGTCAAGTTCAATGATTTTTCTGTGTTTGTAGAAATGCCTGAGGCAATTAATTGACCATTTTGGTTTATTTTTAGTTAATGCATTAGTCCAACTATTGAGAAGTAATATTGCAAGTACTTAGTAAAGACAAACATTTTAGTGTTTGAGAATTTATATTCTGTTTCTTTTAATGTTGATTTTTTTTTTTTTTTTGCTTGCTAGGTTTTTTTGTGTTTGGCAATATTATTTTGTTTTATTGCAATCACACTATAAGTTTTTTTAATGATTTTATTTTATTTTAAATTTTTGGTGAATTTGAGTATTGAATTTATGCTGCTTTGATTTCATGTTCATTTTTTAGAATTATTGGTTGTTATTATTTACAAGTTCTGTTCATTTTTTAAGAAGAGTTGACTTTGCCTACATGATTTTTAGAAGTCTTATGGTATCAATATCATCCGGATGGTCTCATGGATAACGAAAGCAATGTATTTAGCTTATAATTTTAATGAGCTAGATTCAATTTGACTATTAAATTATTAAATGTTTCCTCTAAACTAATTATTCACCTCTGAATTCCCATTCAAATTCAATTAATCTGCTCACAAGTGTAATTATTCTCACATGGCAGTTCGCATAAGTGAAATTGAGGCACTTTGTGAGCTCTTAAAAAAGATGACTAGTGTTGTGATTGATGATCGGTTGATTAACAAGGCTTGTTAAAACTTTGATAATGAGCAATTATACTTTAGCCATGATTTCATTTGTATGCTTGGTCAAGTATCTAGTGTATTTTTTACCATCAATTTATCGGGTAATTTTTGAGTTTATTCCTTCATTTCATTTGTATACAGGAGGAATTTCAATTGGCATTACTTAAGACAAAGAAGAAAGAGAGCTATTTACTGATCAGGTACCTGTCTATGACAAATTATTGCTCCCATAGCTTTCAAAGTTTACTTAATCATTCTCATTATATTGAACAAGTTTTAGTAGTGTGCTTTGTTATATCTCATTTTTTCACGTCCCTGTTATCTATTGGTAAGTTATTGCAGTTCTTTTAGAAAAGGTGTAATTGATTAATCCCAAGCCAATTTTCTTATCTCTACCGTATTTTAATATAATATTACTTATAGTGTTTTAAAATGTTAGAGATTTTCTTCTTCAGTTTTCACCACTACTAAGATCATGTATATTCTATAATATTATAACATCATTGAGTCTAGATCTCTTTCAAATCGTGGTATTCAACATCTCTTTGCTCCAACGAGTGCTCTTTGGTTTTGGGTTATTGATCTGCTGTGTTGGATTGCTCCAACTAGGGTTATTCATCTAAAAGTACAAGAGCTTTTAGAGGGAAAATCTTCCTTATCGTTAAGGTACTAGAGATTCTGCTACAACTATTTTCACTCTGGTAAGTCATGTAATTTATTTTTATATGCTAAAATTTGTTGCTAATGGTCAGTAACGGATTTCATATGCTAATTGGTTGCACTACCTTTTACCTCATTTATGAAACTGAAAAATAAAGTGTTTTTCATTGTAGTTTATGCTTTTTCTGACTATTCAATCAATTTTAATTGCTCTCTAATGTTATTGATATTTTGTTTTCAACTATGCATTATGTGTTTTTAATTAGTTCATGGAATTCCTCCAATATTTGATCTAATCTAATTTTGGCTCTTTATATTAATCTCAATTTGATAAAAATTATGAATTTTATCCTAGAGTGCTGAGAGTTGTATTATAAAAGGGTAGTTCAAGTCAGAAGCCAATTAATTCTTGAAGGATAGATGCAATATTTTTTTGACAATAATGGCTTGATTTCCATGGCTTCTTTTTCTTTTTGTGAATTATTTCTAATTATAATAAGATGTGATTTCCTTTGCTTTGTTGAGGTGCATAGCTCAAATTGTTGAAGAGAAGATGTCGTATTTGTTTGCCAATAATGGTGTGGGAGATGATATATAGATGCGTTTGCTAGAATAGTTACTATCTTGTGGGCATTGCCATCCTAATAATTTGAATGCTATTATGAAGCAAGGTAAGCTTCTCTAACATGTAACAACTGTATACTTACACCATGTAATAGCTGATATATTGTTGAGGATTAGCATTAAAATGCCTAGAAACGTAAAGTTTCATTCTATAGAGTCTAGCACTTGATGTAATTCCTTATGTTATGCAGTGATAGTGGTAGAATTACATATTTCAATCATCAATTTAATAACATTACACATCAAGAGATTAGTAAATAATTTATAACTTGTTGCTTTGCTTCTAGTTATAAATGGTGTCTTTAATTGGAGATTGTTTCCTAGATGAGTTATACTTAGGATTTATATATTCAATTATTTGACTGGTGAATGAACCTTTATATATTCAATTATTTAGTGTTATAATTCTTGCTGGGCTTGGGGTTGCTGCTGGTCCTACATATGCTATTTTTAAGAAGAACATATTTGAACCAAAAGAGTAAGAGATCTCTTAATGAATTGTGTTATGTAGTGGAAATTCAGAATTCTAACTTAACCTTTGTCAATTCAAAGCTGATTTGAGATCGTTTTCTATTTCAGGTATAAAATTTTTGACAAAGCTCTAAAAAGAATTCAAGATGACAGTCAGGTTTATCAAATTTATTTATTTATTGATTATCCTGTAGCCTTGAATTTTAAATAGTTAACACTAATTATTTTATTGGACCAATCTAAGGGGGAAACTATTTTATGTGCTGTATGTTTTTTATTTATTAATTTTTTAATAAAAACAATGTTAGGAAGGTGGGATTTGCAAAGCTTAAAGCAATCCTAGGGAATGAATTTTGACCTTTATTTGTCACAAATTTAAGATAATATTTGTACAACGATGAATGATGAATAGAACCTCTATATTCGCTTATTTTTATAACTATGGTTAGCCCTAATTTGAAAATTAGGAGAGGAGTTAAAAGCTTTAAGATCATACAAATGGTTGTAGGAATAATGGCAAATGTAGCAGTTATGTTCTGTTAATTACATATATCATATGATGTTGTACTGCCTTAACATTTTACAAACCTTTATATCATTCTAATATGACTTTAATGTAATGAATCTTCTCTTAGAATGGAGCTTTGGTTGTTCACCTGGATTGAAATTACTTCATATCAGGTCAGATTCAGGATTGGATGCCCTATCACTGGATATGGTCAGGAACAAACGTGCCTACAGAAACACAGGTGCGTCCGGGTATCAGATTTTTTTTACAGAACAATATTATATGCTGAGTTTTATCATTCTTATTTTGACTTGTTTATACATAAACTGTTTGTCTGATGTTGTGAATTATCATAAGGAGGCATGTTGAGTTTTTTTTTCCCCCTTTTCATAATATGCTTTATGATTATAGCTTTATGTCACGAGCTTAGAGGTTTGCGCAGCTGCTCGTGTGGCACTTAGGCAACTTGACTCTGAAAGTTGCTAAGTAAGCCTGGACGCTAGTCTTCTCGCTCAAGGAGAAGAAAGGATCGTTGAGCCGAAGAGCCTGTAGGCAAAGAAGAGAAGAGATGAAGACAAGAAATGCTAAGCAAAAGAGCTTTGTATTATATGAGAAAGCTTTACAATGCTTGGATGCTTTGTGAGTATTTGTGGATGCTTTACAAATGAGCTTGGAAGGGTTTATATAGTGAACCACCTCTCAAATGAATGGCCTAGATCTACTGCATCTAAGTGTCCTAATTCATCATTATCTATCTAGATATGTATAAGAGATATTATCTACTAATTTATCTAAGATAAATACAAGAGATAATTATAGAGTTTATCTTGCTAGAGAATTCTAGAAGATGGGCTTGGGCCTGGACTTTCTAGAAGCTGGGCGAAGCCTCTAACATCTTTGGGCCATTCTAACAAGTAAATTGGGCGGGTCGTGACATCCTCCCCCACCTAATTCCACGACGTCCTCGGCGCACTTTCTTCCTTGTTGGGGTAGCAACTTGATAAGTACCTTGTCTCGCTCTTGAAATGTGAGGTGTCGTCTCTTACTGTCCGCCCATTTCTTCCTTTTCTTGGCGGCCTTGTCTAAGCATGCTCGCGTGGTGTCGGTTTGGTCATGCCATTCCTTTGCGAGCTTGTATGCCGCTGAACTCTTCCCTCCAAAGGTTGAGGCTATTGCATGTGGAGTCATAGATTGTTGTCCCGTCGCAATCTGGAAGGGACTCTTGCCTGTTGCCTCGCTCCTTTGGAGATTATGTGAGAATTGGGCAATGTCTAGCAACTTTGCCCAATCATGTTGATGGACGCTCATATAATGCCTCAAGTATAGCTCAAGCAATGCATTGATGTGCTCGGTTTGCCCATCGATTTGGGGATGGAAGCTTGTTGAAAAGCTCAAGTCAGTCCCCAACATTTTGAAGAGCTCTCCCCAAAAGCGTCCCATGAAGCGAGGATCACGATCACTCACAATGTTTTGTGGGACTCCTCATAGCTTCACTGTGTGCTTGAGGAATGCTCGAGCGGCTTCATCCGCGGTGCAATCCGTAGAGACGGGTATGAAGGTGGCATGTTTTCTAAACCGATCAACTACCACCATTATGCTTCCATACCCTTCAGATTTTGGCAAGGCCACGATGAAGTCCATCGAGACACTTTGCCATGGCCTTTCTGCAATGGGTAGGGGTTCAAGCAACCCCGCTGGACGTTGGTGCTCGACCTTGTCTTGTTGACACACAAGACAAGTCCTTACATAGTCCTCCACGTCTTCCCTCATTTGAGGCCAATAGTAAGAATTTTGCAAGAGTGCAAGGGTTCGTGCCATACCTGGGTGATCAGCACACTTGGAATCGTGGCACTCCTTGATGATCCCCTTCCGCAAGTTCCCATGTCTAGGCACGAAGAGGTGGTTAACCGTTGTGGGGAGTAAGCCTTCATCATGCCAAAAATGTCGTGTCTTCCCCTCACTTACCAACTTCAATAGGTTGTTGGCTACGGGGTCGTGCTCTAGGCCTTGTTTGATGCCGTTGATGAGCACACTTTGTGGACGACTTGCACTCAAGGTGGCAAGTTCAGCCTTGTGACTTAGAGCATTGGCCACAATGGTTGTCTTGCCCGCTTTGTACTCAAGCGAGTCTTGGAGTTGCTTCTCTAACTCCACAAGTTTGGGTGGTGCCATGTGATAAGGCACCATGGCTGGAGGCTTGGCATTGAGTTCCAACTCGATTTGGTACTCCACTTCCCGTTGTGGAGGTAACTTCTTTGGAAGTTCTTGGGGCATCACATCCTTATATTTCTCAAGGATGGCTTGAACTTTCCCTGGCATTGGGTCCTCGGCAATGGCAACGTCCTCACCATAGTTTAGTTCTTGACTGGTGGTAAGGAAACTTGGATCCATCTTCGTTCCCCGTTTGAATTGTAGTGCGGAGAGCGTTTTGCTTTCAACCTTTGCTACGCGTTTCGCCATCACCATGCATGCATGGCTCCCATCGAGTATGTTGAGGGAGTTAGAAGATGGTATGGGGAAGACATGAACTTGGTCGAAGAACTCCATGCCTAGCACTACTTGAAAGTCGTCCATGGGGACGATGGAGAAATTAAGCTTGCCGTTCCATGTGCCCAGTTGTACCGATGTTGCCTTGGAAACTCCCAAGATTGCTTTGGCGGGTGAGTTTACCGCCTTAATGGTGCCTCCTCCATTGGTATATTTGAGGCCTAACCGTTTGGCCTCTTCCATGGAGATGAAGTTGTGCGTGGCTCCCGTATCAAGCATCGCACGCACATCCTTGCCGTTGATTATGGCGCTCACATACATTAGACCCTTTTGAACATGGGTGGGTCTTTCAAGTGCGCCAATGGTACAGAGAGAACCCATCTCCGCTTGAGGCTCCTCATTTTACACGCTCTCATGTTGAGCGGCTAGGGCGTTGAGAGCCTTCCTCTTTGGGCAATCCCGCACCCAATGAGGACCGTCACAAATAAAGCAAGGACTTTTAGGCTTAGGGGTATCGGACTTACCTTTGCTAGGTGTGTCTTGCTTGTCTCCCCCGGATGGTTTACGTGCACCACCTTCCTTTTGAGTATGGTCTTTCTTGGTATTCCGTTCTCCCCCACCTTTTCCTTGGTTGGTCTTCCTCTCCTTGGATTGGGATGTGTAGTCTATGAGGAATTCGGCCACGGCTATAGCGTCATCAAGATTTTGCACGCTATACCTTTCGAGCTCAACCCTCGCCCAATATTTTAACCCGTCGAGGAAGTAGAAGAGAGAATCATTTTCAGACATACCTTCAATTTCAAAGATGAAGAGAGAATCATTTTCAGACATACCTTCAATTTCAAAGATGATGGTGGTGAAATCCTTGATATACTCACGAATCGTGCCGCTTTGCTTCAAACGGCGGAGGCGACCCCTTACCTCCTTCTCGGCATTGCTAGGAGAGAAGTGTTTCTGAAGCTCTTTCTTGAAATCCTCCCATATGCGAAGGGATAAGATGCCTCTGCCCACGTCGCCATGCTTGCAACGCCACCACAATTGGGCTGTATCTCGAAGGAATGTGGGCGCAATGCCGATCCTCGAAGCATCATCATTGACACGTTTGGCTTCGAAGTATTGCTCCAAGCCAAATAGGAAGTTCTCAACTTCCGTGGCGTTGCGAGTGCCATTGTATGTGGCGGGAGTAGGCACGTGCATGGTGCTTAGCCCACTTGGGTAAGATGGGTTAGGACGATCACGTTGATGCTTCTCCCATTCAGTGCGAGATTCCTCCACATCCGCACGAATTGCTCGCAACTCATTCTCCACAAAGGTCCGTAAGCCAATGAGCTCTCGTGTGAGGTTGTGTAACTCCTTTTCATAGGCGTTACTAAACTCAAGGATGTTAGACTTTGTTGCTTGGGTGATCTCTCCATAATCCGTCTCTAGACCTTCGAGACGGTCGGAGAGGCCCTCAATTACATTATCCATCCCTAAGATTGCTTGCTCTAAGCTAGCAACACGAGGCTCTAAAGACTCCGAGGGTAGAGCTTTGGACTTACCTCGTTTTCCTTGTGGGCGTGGTAGAGGTTGCTCCTCTAGTCCACGAACTTGCTCCTCCATGGTCACTTCAAGGTCAGATGCCATGCTCTTACGCTCGAACTGTGCTCTAATACTAACTGTCACAAGCTTAGAGGTTTGCGCAGCTGCTCGTGCGGCACTTAGGCAACTTGACTCCGAAAGTTACTAAGTAAGCCTTGACGCTAGTCTTCTAGCTCAAGGAGAAGAAAGGATCGTTGAGCTGAAGAGACTGTAGGCAAAGAAGAGAAGAGATGGAGACAAGAAATGCTAAGCAAAAGAGCTTTGTATTATATGAGAAAGCTTTACAATGCTTGGATGCTTTGTAAGTATTTGTGGATGCTTTACAAATGAGCTTGGAGGGGTTTATATAGTGAACCACCTCTCAAATGAATGCCCTAGATCTAATGCATCTAAGGGTCCTAATTCATCATTATCTATCTAGATATGTACAAGAGATATTATCTACTAATTTATCTAAGATAAATACAAGAGATAATTATAAAGTTTATCTTGCTAGAGAATTCTAGAAGATGGGCTTGGGCCTGGACTTTCTAGAAGCTGGGCCAAGCCTCTAACATCTTTGGGCCATTC
>SNVD02002354.1:0-16146 GCA_013180625.2 Boswellia sacra | reverse complement strand
AAACATAACTCATTTTAATTTATGTGGACAACATGGAGACATTTACCTACTCAGAGTGAGATTGGGTGTAATGGCCTGAGGTGGCGATGAAGGCCCAACTATGGAAGAAGGCTCCCAACTGGGAGGTGAGCTGCCTATCGAGGGTGAACGACCCATAGGAGGGTATACTAGGGCACCGTCTTCAACATGCAACATAACTGACACATCAGGAGGGGATGATATATCTCCTGTGGCATAGTGGATCCAACCTCATCTGGGTAAGTGGGTGTCGGTCCCTCTGAGACATCCGGAGGTGGAACAGGTGGTCATCCATGTTGGATGCCCTCAACCTACTCCTGCCACAATCGGCTAACGAGCAGACTATCTCCATCTACGTAGTTCACTAGCTTGGATTCACTATCCCAGTCGATGTCATCCAATACACTCTGGTACCGCTACCATAGCGCTTGGACCTTTAACTATGTAATTACAAATGGTATTAGGATAAAAGTGTCGAAGAATTACTCATTAGAATTCTTAGAGCATAGAAGAAACCTTACACATAACGTAGTATCCAAGAAGGTTGATCTCTCAACCACATCGACGCCTAGATCTACTGGCTTTCGCTGTAATATCCACAAACAAACATCAATGTGCTGCATTGTGGCACAACATGGCATTAATATGTAAAGATGCACAATAAATAATGAGGCTGGGAATTAGTCAAATCTCTAAGGTAAGCCACTCCGCCACCGTCGTAAGGATCTGAAAGAACTCTTTATCGACCTCAAACACCTCGAGGTCAACAAGACCTGATCCTTTGGACATCCAGTTATCGAAGAACTCAACCTCAACGTTTGGCATAAGAGCAAGTGGGTCAAATAGTGGTCGTTAGAGCTACACCTCAGTGGTTGGTGGAGAGGCAGCATCAGTCTGAATAATGGTACGTGGAGACATCGGCTCATTAGTGCCTATCAGAAATGAAGGTATGTTAGCCTCAGTTGAAGCTTGCATCGTATGCTTCATTCTCTTTCTTCTCGAAGGGTTAACAAAGGGACTCCGCTTATGTTTTATTGGGAACAATCAACGGCTACACCGGGAGACAAAATCTGGAGGGGCACCCTCAAAGACTTGGAGACTGTGCTGAGCAAGATCGTCGTGAGGCTCATCTTGCTCTGGAAGTGGTTCGTCCTCCTTGGTTTCCTCATCTTGTACAAGACAAACATCCAATTCTGTCACAAAATAGCTGATTCTTTCAATGATAATAGGAACCAAAGGAAAAGTTACCAAAGGTTCAATACCATGTCTGCATGATCAAAGTGCCATCCCAATAATGTCACTGCAGCCTTTGGTAGTTTGATCTCTTTTAACAGCTACATGTTATCCTCCCAGACTATTTTGACCTCCTCTCAAAGACTAACCAACTCGCTGAGGACAGTGGTCTTGAAATCATCCTCCAGGCATCGCTTCTTTAACAAATCTTAAATGTCAGCATTTGAAAAACATAACTCATTTTAATTTATGCGGACAACATGGAGACATTGACCTATGATGCGTTTGAAACTAGCAAGTATACTAGTCGCACAAGTAATAAAGTGATAAGTAGATATCGTTCCCACGAGGATTGATTCTAATTGAATTTGTTATTTTTCAGCAATAATAAACTAAATAGGGGGGGTTTTGTTGATTGATTAACTAAACTTAATACGAAAGCAAATAAAGAATAACACAAAGCAAAGTTAAATGGAGTGAAAAATCAATGAGAGACACTTGGTTAAGAGTTCATTCTCTACCACAAGATATGAATTTGTGAATTAACATAGAATTGTAATCCAATTACAGCATTGAAGTAATCAACCGTAGATAACAACAAGCTCTGTTATCCCAATCTTTCCTTACTTTGTTGTTAAATAAAACAAGCTCTTTATTTAATCTCTATCCATTAAACAACCTAGAACAAGCTCTCTACGTTTAATTCAATAGAAGCATTACGATGAGAAAGATAGGTTGATCTAAGCAATAATCACACAAGTTCGGATTATTTAACCTAGGTTGTATTTTCCAATTGCAATCTCTGATCACAATTTTGCTACTAATGATTGGAAATCATGACAATTACGAATCAAGATTTCTAATCTAGCAATAGACAACAACAGATTATATTCAGTTGGCCATTCCAAATACAATCAGTAAGCAATCATAAGCATTAGATATGGATAAATACAAGCAACTTCAATTAGAGAATTGGATAACAATTTCTTACACAATCAACTCACAAAATCCATATCAAGGGCTTTGAAATCACCCTCAACCAATTCAGATTTAGTTACAAATATTCAATCAGAATAACAAATACAATACAGAGAAATTCTAGAATTGAAAAGGAAAGAAAAAACTTAGCAAATTCTTTGAAAATCTTCTTTGTAGATGAATCTTCTTGGAATTGTAGTTCCTCTTCTTTCAAAATCTTCTTTCTCCTTCAAGAACTCCAAGGGATGAGAGAAATCCAGAAATGCAGCCTCCACCACGTCTCCCCTCTTCAAGTTATGAAATAAAACCCTAAAATGTGTTTAAATACTCTGCTACAGTAACGTGCTACAGTGTCCCGTATTATACATGCTACAGTGATGTGTGGAATTACATTTCTACACTTCTCACACTGTTTTGATTACAACTTTCGGTACACTGAATGGATTCATAAACCGTAAATTTCTCCAAAAAGTAGACTTCGAGAGCTTTTCAACGGTATATGATATGTCATCGGGTTCATTGTATATCAATACATTTAAATCCGAGAAGATGGTTGACTAGCAGAGGTGAAAATGAAGGGTTTTACTCCATTTTTGTGCAAGTTGCTCCAAAACTCCTACAAACATCAAAACCACACAAAAACATAAAAAATACCAAGGAATATAGCAAAGAAACATGGACGAATTGATATAAAAGTAATACATAAATAGACACCTATCAATTTCCCCCACACTTAGACCTTGCTAGTCCTCGAGCAACTAAAATGATACGAAACAAAACTAAACCGAAACAGAATCAAAGAAAAATTAAAACACACAAATGATTCAAATTGCAAATAGGCCTCAAAGATTGTACTTAATTATAACCCAAGGAAAACTTCAAAATAATGCACTTGATCAAGAATTTCATCGCAAGGATTAGTTTCGCTTCACTTCAATTCCTCAAGTGTGTGTGTGTAGAGCCATTCTCACCTAATCACTTGTAAACCGGAAGAGTTTATGCATAAAAATGAATCATATTTAATATTGAAGATGTGTGTATAAATGAACTCCATAGGCCTGCTTTCAAGTCACTCTCCACTAATGTAGACATGCACAACACCAAGGATCAAGTAGGACTTTATTAAGCTTGTAACGTTGGCTTGGGTGAAGGTATGATAAAGGATAATAATTTGGCTCAAATCACCCACAAACACATAAATCATTCAAGACTATGTAGAGCTCAATCCTATAACAAAACTTCATTTCAATTCACCAGGTTACTCCCCCAAACTTATTTAGAACACTCAATCTTTTTTTTTTTTTTTGCAGAAAACAAAAGAAAACTACACACCCACACTTTGTTGTTTCATTCTTTTTAAGAACACTTAAGGGTATAGATCTCTTATTCTTCTTCTCTTGTTCTTTTTTTTCTTTTTTTTTTTTTACACTTTCCCTCCCCCACACTTAAACAACACATTGTCCTCAATGTGTAAGTACGTGGACGATAAGTACAGATTGGTTTTTTTTTTCTGTTTTTCTTTTTTTTAAACACAATAGAACTCACTTGCATGCTCATGAACACATCCCAAACTTTCTACTTCCCAAACCAGAACATAGCTCAAAATTTAATTGTGGAAATGATCTACATGCTCATAGGTAGGGATAAACTGTTTGGAACAAATTCATTTGAGGTTAGGAAATCTTTTAGTGAGTTAACAAAGAAAAAGGCTTACAGAGGCTCAAAGGGTAACTAGGGATCAATTTCAGTCAAGGTTGGCTATTAAGGCTCAAACGGTCCAAAGATGGCCTAAATCATTTCCCCAATTTTGCACAGTCTAGGAGTTCGCCTCGAGTGACCATCAAACAAGTTCTAGAATTCATTGAAATCTGAAGAAACATTTAAATTACATAAACTTTCTCTAAGTGAACAAATAACTCAGTGATAATAGCTCAGTGCTCAAGTTGCGCAAGGAATCAAAAGCAAAGCGAAAACCAATAAACATTTCAAGCACACATATCCATGCATCATTTATCATTTTCCAAGAGTTATTCTTATTTCAATCATTGTCCTTATATTGACCCACCCAGAATGCAAGAAAAGAGGTATGTGCGTGTACACCTGAGTAAGAATGTAAATTTCAACAAAATCCTTTAGGACCAGTGCCCATAGACTTAAGGGTTTCCAGCATTATACCTTTATTATTCAAGAATCAAAACGAGGAAAACAAGACCAATTCAAACAACATGAAATAACAAACTACAGATTATTTTGGAGAGATTGCGTTCAAGGGTTAAAGAAACCCCATATTCTACCATTCTCAGGTTTTTCCACAATGTTTTTTTTTTTTTTGAGTCGAAACTGATAAAGACAAAAACACATAACAACTCTAAATTACACAAAACTAAACTTACTCATAAAATTACAAAGTCAAACAAGTCAGCAAACAAAAACAAGTAAGTTAGAATGGGTATAAAAAGTTTAGAAGTTAGCCTCCTTATTCAGCCATTATGGATTGAAGAGATCCAGAATGCGTTTCAAGAGGAATTGAACTTTTTAAGCCACCACTCTAAAAGCCATGATTAGAAAATATTACCTGAGGCGAAAGAAACAACCTGAAAAAAACTCAAAAGAAATGACATAAGAAAAACTCAAATAAACACAATAAAGAGAAAGTAAATGAAAATGAAGCAAACTAGCAGATAGAGATTACAGATGGAGCGTTAAATCCAGTTTACGCCTCTTATCGCCTTCTCCAAACCAATCTATCCGAGATATTGTTGGATCAAGCAAATAGACAAATGCTTGTAATTTATCAATTAACTCCCCTGCTGATAAGTGTCTATTTATATATCATTTTCATATCAATTCGTCCATGTTTCTTTGCTATATTCCATGGTATTTTTATGTTTTTGTATGGTTTTTGATGTTTGTAGGAGTTTTGGAGGAACTTACACAAAATTGGAGTAAAACCCTTCATTTTCACCTCTGCTAGTCAACCAATTTCTTGGAGTTGATTGTATCGATATACAATTAACCGGATAACTTGCTATATACCATTGAAAAGCTCTCGAAGTCTATTTTCTGGAGAAATTTACGGTTCACAAATTTATGTAGTGTACCGAAAGTTGTGATAAAAATGGTATGAGAAGTGTATATTGTAATTCCATATATCACTGTAGCATGTTATTAAATACGGGGCACTGTAGCAAGTTACTGTAGCAGAGTATTTAAACACATTTTAGGGTTTTATTTTCATAACTTGAAGAGGGAAAACGTGGGAGGAGGCTGCATTTCTGGATTTCTCTCATCCCTTGGAGTTCTTGAAGGAGAAAGAAGATTTTGAAAGAGGCGGAACTACAATTCCAAGAAGATTCATCTACAAAGAAGATTTTCAAAGAATTTGCTAAGTTCTTTCTTTCCTTTTCAATTCTGGAATTTCTCTGTATTGTATTTGTTATTCTGATTGAATATGTGTAACTAAATCTGAATTGGTTGAGGGTGATTTCAAAGCCCTTGATATGTATTTTGTGAGTTGATTGTGTAAGAAATTGTTATCCAATTCTCTAATTGAAGTTGCTTGTATTTTCTCATATCTAATGCTTATGATTGCTTACTGATTGTATTTGGAATGGCCAACTGAATATAATCTGTTGTTGTCTATTGCTAGATTAGAAATCTTGATCCGTAATTGTCAGGAATTTCCAATCATTAGTAGCAAAATTGTGATCAGAGATTGCAATTGGAAAATACAACCTAGGTTAAATAATCCGAACTTGTGTGCTTATTGCTTAGATCAACCTATCTTTCTCATCGTAATGCTTCTATTGAATTAAACTTAGAGAGCTTGTTCTAGGTTGTTTAATGGATAGAGATTAAATAAAGAGCTTGTTTTATTTAACAACAAAGTAAGGAAAAGATTGGGATAACAGAGCTTGTTGTTATCTACGGTTGATAACTTCAATGCTGTAATTGGATTACAATTATAGGTTAATTCACAAATTCATATCTTGTGGCAGAGAATGAACTCTTAACCAAGTGTCTCTCATTGAATTTTCAATTCATTTAATATTGTGTTGTGTTATTCTTTATTTGCATTAGTATTCAGTTTAATTAATCATTCAACAAAACCCCCCATATTTAGTTTATTGTTGCTGAAAAATAACAAATTTAATTAGAATCAATCCTAGTGGGAACGATATCTCACTCATCACTTTATTACTTGTGCGACTAGTATACTTGCTAGTTTCGAACGCATCAAGTTTGTGGCGCCGTTGCCGGGGATTGATTTTCTAATCGATTTGTTATTTTGTTTTCATTGTTGATTCATATTTTTGTTTGTTTTTCTTTTTTGATTGTTTGTGTTGGCTTTTATGTTCCGAGGGAGAGAAGCGGTATATCAACGACTTAGAGAATTAAGGAGTTTCTCCAATCCTCGAATTTAAGGCTAAATCGGTCAAATTTATCTCCACCTCCAAGGAATTTGACCTGCACGACATACTTCCCTCCCATCTTCTTGCAGTTCAATCAAATCTGAATCGGAAGCAATGGCGATGGAAAACGATCAGACTTTTAAGGAGTTAGCGGCTCCAATTATTGATCAACAACCGCTATGCATAAGCACCAATTTTGAGATAGATTTTGAACTTAAATCTGGACTGATTCATCTCTTGCCTACATGTCATGGTTTTGCAGGAGAGGATCCGAACAAACACCTCAAAGAATTTCATGTGGTATGCTCAAGTATGAAGCCAACCGGCATTTCTGAAGAGCAAATTAAATTGAGAGCTTTCCCATTCTCATTAGCAGATTCGGCAAAATATTGGCTATACTACCTACCACCAGGTACCATTACCACTTGGAATGAGATGAGTAAACTCTTTTTGGAGAAATACATTCCAGCCTCGAAAGTTACAAATATTAGAAAAGATATTAGTGGCATTCGACAACACAATGGAGAATCACTTCATGAAAATTGGGAGAGATTTAAGAGGTTATGTGCTAGCTGTCCAAACCACCAAATTAGTGATGGACTCCTAATTCAATATTTCTTTGAGGGTCTCCCACCCATGGAAAGGAGTATCATTGATGCTGCTAGTGGTGGAGCACTAGTTAATAAAACACCGAACGTGGCAAGCCGTTTGATTAGTGACATGGCAGCGAACTCCCAACAATTCAGCAGTCAATTTGAGCCACAACTACCAAAAAGAGTAAATGAGGTAAGTACCTCAAACATTGAACAAAAACTTTGTGAACTTACCTCTCTTGTAAAAAAAATGGCTGTAGGACATATGCAGCAATCTTATGCATGTGGGGTATATTCTGCCATGGACCATCCAACCGACATGTGTCCAACTTTGCAAGAAGGAGATAAAGAACAAGCCAATGCCATGGGTGGATTTCCAGGACAACCAAGGCAAAGGTATGACCCTTTCTCCAATACTGACAATGCTGGATGGAGAGATCACCCTAATTTAAGATATGGCAATCATCAACCAATTGCCCAAATGCCATACCAAATCGACCACCAGGTTTCAATCAACCAAGGGTGCAGCAACCATTTCAAGCAAAACCACAACCAGCACCACAACCAGCTCCACAAAATTCAGGTATGTCTCTCCAGGATATTGTTAAAGCACTTGCCACTAACACAATGCAATTTCAGCAGGAAACTAGGGCAAGTATCGAAAACCTGGAAAATCAAATGGGACAATTGGCCACTAACATGAGCAAATTTGAGAGTCAAAGCTCAGGAAAATTACCTTCTCAGCCGGTGATCAATCCAAGAGAGAATGCTAGTGCTGTAACTTTGAGAAGTGGGAAGCAATTAGAGATTCCACCAAGGAAATCACAAACTGATGAAGGGGATGACACCACTCCCACCATGAATAAAACATCATCTTTTAAGGTAAATCCTAAAACCCATATTCCTTCATATGTTACTCCTCCACCTTTTCCTAGCAGATTTGCAAAATCAAGGAAGGAGGAACAAGAACAAGAAATCCTGGAAACTTTTCGTAAGATCGAGGTAAACATACCACTTCTAGATGCTATCAAGCAAGTGCCTCGTTATGCAAAATTTCTCAAAGAGTTATGCACCAATAAGAGGAAGTTGAAAGGAAATGAGAAGGTAAGTGTGGGGGAAAATTTTTCAGCTGTATTGCAAAGAAAAATTCCTCTGAAATGCAAAGATCTAGGTACGTTCACCATTCCATGCACCATTGGCAATACCAATTTTGAAAGAGCTATGTTAGATTTAGGAGCATCAATTAATGTCATGCCCTATTCTATTTATGCTTCCTTGAACCTTGGACCCCTTGCGAAAAATGGTATTGTAATTCAACTTGCTGATCGTTCTAATGCATATCCCAAAGGAGTTGTGGAAGATGTGCTTGTGCAGGTAAATCAATTGGTTTTTCTAGCAGACTTTTATGTTTTGGAAATGGAGGATGAAACATCTCCCAATCCAACACCGATTCTTTTGGGGAGGCCATTCTTGAAAACTGCCCGAACGAAGATTGATGTTCATGAGGGCACTCTCACCATGGAGTTTGATGGCGAGGTGATTCGTTTCAATATTTTTGAGGCAATGAGGTACCCTAGTGACTTGCATTCTGTTTTTGCAGTGGATGTTATTGATTCTTTGGCACAACAACGTTTTGAGTTAACTCGCAAGGATGCATTGGAAGTAGCCATTAGTGAGCACATAGGGGCAGAAAAATTATAGAGAATACGACGGGAAGTTGATACAAGTGTCCAAAGAAATGGAGGAAGCTATGGCATGCTTAGATGAGACTATAGCTATAATCACAAACAGGTATGATGTTTCGTACATTGAACTGCCTTTATCTAATGAGAAACTTCTTCCTTCTGTGATGAAAGCCAATACCTTGGGCTAAGCTCTTCAGAAACTTTCGAAGTAGGTAGTTCTTGGGGTGAGGAAGAATACTTTGCCAGCAATAATGAAGCCCAAGCGCCTTACACCATTACAGAAGAGCAACTCAATCGAGTGCTTCGAGATCACAAAACAGTCCATTGGGTAGGACAATTGCTGACATCAAAGGTATTAGCCCAGCCATATGCATGCACCGTATCTTATTAGAAGAAGGATCCAAGCCCACTCGAGAAGCACAGCGGAGGTTGAATCCTCCAATGATGGAAGTGGTCAAGAAAGAAATCCTGAAATTGTTAGATGTGGGTGTGATTTATCCAATTTCGGATAGCAAGTGGGTAAGTCCAGTCCAAGTCGTTTCAAAGAAATCTGGTGTTACGGTGGTTAAGAATGACAATAATAAGCTAGTTCCCACTCGTATCCAAACCGGGTGGCGAGTTTGTATTGATTATCGAAAGCTCAATTCTGCAACTCGCAAGGATAACTTTCCTTTGCCATTCATTGATCAAATGCTGGAGAGATTAGCAGGTCATTCTCATTATTGTTTTCTTGATGGCTATTCAGGATATAATCAGATTGTCATTGCCCTGCAGATCAAGAGAAAACTACATTTACATGCCCATTTGGTACATTTGCGTATCGACGCATGCCGTTTGGTCTTTGCAATGCCCCTGCCACTTTCCAAAGGTGTATGGTAAGTATTTTCTCTGATTATGTTGAGAACATCATTGAGGTATTTATGGATGACTTTAGTGTTGTTGGTGATTCTTTTGATAAATGCCTTGACAACCTTACCCTTATACTTCAAAGATGTATAGAAACTAACCTTGTTCTGAATTGGGAGAAATGTCATTTTATGGGAGATCAGGGTATAGTTTTGGGACATGTTATTTCTGCTAAGGGTATAGAAGTTGATAAATCCAAGATAGATCTTATATGTTCCTTACCCCTTCCCAAAAGTGTGCGGGATATTCGTTCGTTTCTTGGTCATGCAGGTTTCTATCGTAGATTCATCAAAGATTTCTCGAAGATAGCATTGCCTCTATGCAGATTATTACAGAATGATGTGGCCTTTGAATTTGATGAGAAATGCAAAGAGGCATTTGAGAAACTGAAGGAACTCTTGACCTCAGCTCCAATAATCCAATCTCCAAATTGGAATCATCCATTCGAGATCATGTGTGATGCGAGTGATTATGCTGTGGGTGCCGTTTTGGGTCAACGAATTGGCAGAATTCCACATGCCATTTACTATGCATCTCGAACTTTAAATGATGCTCAGCTTAATTATTCTACCACTGAGAAAGAGCTGCTAGCGGTTATTTTGCTTTAGAAAAGTTTTGATCTTATTTGATTGGTACTAAAGTAACCGTTTATTCTGATCATGCAGCTTTGAGGTACTTGCTCACAAGAAAGATGCAAAACCAAGGCTTATCAGGTGGATACTCCTTTTACAGGAATTTGACTTGGAGATCAAAGATAAGAAGGGAAGTGAAAACTTAGTTGCAGACCATCCCAGTCGCCTTGTCCATGACAAGGATGTACTGCCATTACAAGAAAGTTTCCGGATGAACAATTGCTGTCTCTACATGTAGCAGCCCCTTGGTATGCAGATATTGTTAATTACTTAGTTACCAAGAAGCTACCACATGACTTGACTCGAGCTCAAAGAGACAAGATCAAGAACATTGCCAAGTATTACATATGGGATGATCCGCACTTATGGAAGCATTGTTCTGACCAAGTGATAAGAAGGTGCGTTTCTGAATATGAATTTAATTCAATTTTAACCTTCTGTCATTCTTATGCATGTGGAGGTCACTTCGGACCAAAAAGAACAGCCCTTAAAGTTCTTGATTGTGGATTCTACTGGCCATCATTGTTCAAAGATGCATATCTGTTCTGCAAAGCTTGCGACCGTTGTCAAAGGACAGGTAATTTAAGTGCCAAAAAATCAAATGCCACAAACCCCTATACTTATTGTCGAGATTTTTGATGTGTAGGGTATTGATTTCATGGGTCTTTTTCCTTCATCATTTGGTAATGTTTACATTATACTTGCTGTGGATTATGTTTCTAAATGGGTGGAAGCAAAAGCTACGAGAACTAATGATTCTAAAGTTGTTGTAGATTTTGTGAAATCTAACATTTTGCGAGATTTGGAACACCAAGAGCCATGATTAGCGACAGAGGGACACACTTATGCAACCGATCATTTGAAGCCTTGCTCAAGAAATACAACATCACTCACAAGGTGTCTACTGCATATCATCCACAAACTAGTGGTCAAGTTGAAGTTTCCAACCGGGAGGTCAAGTCCATTCTCGAGAAGACGGTGAATCCGAACAGAAAAGATTGGAGCCTACGACTTAATGATGCACTTTGGGCATATCGAACTGCTTACAAGACACCTATTGGTATGTCTCCGTATAGGTTAGTCTACGGTAAGCCATGCCACCTTCCAGTGGAGCTCGAACATAAAGCATGGTGGGCAGTAAAGCTTTGTAACATGGAGATGGATGCTGCTGGAGAACAAAGGAAGCGTCAACTGCAAGAATTGGAAGAACTTAGAAATGATGCCTATGAGAATTCCAGAATTTACAAGGAGAAAACTAAGGCATTTCATGATAAAATGATCTCCAGGAAGAATTTTGAAGTGGGACAGACAGTTCTTTTATTTCATTCTCGCCTCAAGTTATTTCCAGGTAAGTTACGATCTCGATGGGTTGGACCTTTTGTTATTACTAATGTTTTTCCTCATGGTGCAGTGGAAATCAAGAGCATAAAAACGGACAAAGTATTCAAGGTGAATGGGCACAGGTTGAAGCCATACTATGAGAATTCAGTGATGCAAGACATCGAGGAGGTACCTCTATACGAGCCAGCTTATCTTGATGGGTGATGGCAAGTAACGTCAGGCTGAGGACATTAAACCAAGTGCTTATTGGGAGGCAAACCCAAGTTTTTGAAACATAAATAAAAAGAGAAAAAAAGAAAAGAAGGTAGTAATGATCAATTTTGTGTCGAGAGAATTTCCTCTCCATGGGCTATTATAATTGATCAGGTTTTATCTCTCTTTGCCATCTGTCTCATTTGCTTTGTTGTTTGTTTTGACACTTTCGTTTGCTCTTGTGTTTTTTTTTATTTCTTTCTGTGTCTCTATTTTCTTTCTTTTCGTTTATTTTCTGTGTTTAATTTGATTATTCCGTGCTTCGAGTTCAGTTGTGCAACAGCTTGAGGAAAAATTCAAACGGGAGTTGAAGCCATTGTTCGAAGGTTTGAAACGTGCATATCTGGGAGAAGAACAAACTCAATCGCAGTATCGGTAATATCTCTCCTTTTCTTCTCTTCAATGGATGCTGATATCTTTCTATCGAACCTTCGTAAATATTTCCCTTCAATTCCTCAAAATGCTGTGTTTAAAATTTATAAAGTACGGATGACTAGACTTTGGGCGTTGATGCTCCTAAATGTGCCTGCTGATATCCGATGGCTTATCGAAGCCAAGGTGAGATTGTCCGGGAGCCGGACATTAATCTCGCAAAATACATGCCTGGTCTAGGAAAGAGCTACTATGCCAAGAGGTGAAGAGCGAAAAGGTTACAAGTATGTTATAAATGTGCTAGATGGAAATTGTAACCAGGACTTGTCGTCACTTAGTTTGCGTCCAGGAATAGAGAAGATAATTTCATTATACGAATGGTTTGAGTAATGATGTCGCTGGCTAATGTTTTGTTAACTCTCGAGTCACATCTTGTGGACTTGCTTCAGCGTGAATTGCTTAATCTATGGACACAATTTGTGATGAATTGCCAGTGTTATAGTATCGGGAAACATCTGACTAAATTTAACCTAAACACGACCCGTTTGCAGTTTATAAGAAAACTGGATGGGAAGCAAAATTTTTTTTTTTCTTCCCCCGGACGACTTAAAAGAAGGCGTTTCAGCCGTTACTGGACGTAAACCAGAGGAAGATGTGAGCGACAATCACAACTACTTGTATATTTGAATGTGTATTGTTATTGTCAAATTTTTTTTCTTGTGTCGTTTGATCTGATTATCAATGTTGTTTTTGTGTTGTTGTTGTTTGTTGATTTTGTTTGTTTTAATTTCAAGTTTTCTTTTGGACAAACCATATGACTACCCTATGCCATAAGTACACGTGGGAGACAAGTGTGGAGGTTTTGTCAACCTCCACCGAAAGTGTATCTCTATTTTTTATGCTTCACGTGGGAGACTGTCTCTTATACACATCTTTCTTTCCTTTTCAATTCTGGAATTTCTCTGTATTGTATTTGTTATTCTGATTGAATATGTGTAACTAAATCTGAATTAGATGTGTATAAGAGACAGCCCCATGTGTCAAAATTTGAGAGTTTTATGGGTGTATATATACATTCTGCATATTTTCATATGTCATTCCATAACCTGTCTTGCAATTGAAAAGCATAATATCTAACGTGTCTTACACAGGATTAGAGCACTTGTAGAAATGGAGAAAACACCAATTCAGCGATTCCGCAATATATGCGTATTTTGCGGATCGCAATTTGGTAAAGATGGAGAGTTTACCACAGCAGCTCTTGATCTGTCTCTTATACACATCTAGATGTGTATAAGAGACAGGTCTTGGGTTAATGGGGTGTGTGTCGACAGCTGCATCCTTGGGAGGGAGCAAAGTTCTCGGCATTATCCTTAAACCATTAGCTGTACGAGATATCGTAGGCAATACAATCGGGGAAGAGTTACAGGTCTCTAGCATGCATGAGCGTATTGCACATATGGTTGTTAAGTCCGATGCATTTATAGCTTTACCGGGGGGTTATGGTACATTAGAGGAGATATTTCAAATCACCTCTTGGGCACAGCTAAACATCCATCGGAAACCCATTGATTTGTTAAATGTTAATAATTTTTTTGATGGTTTGTTGTCCTTTCTTGATCAAGCTGTAGAAAAAAATTTCATCTCACAGTCAGCAAGGCAAATGCTGGTTACAGCTTCAACTGCAGGAGAGTTAATTGACAAACTACAAGAATTCGTCTATTCACCTGATCCAACAATGGATCGGATAAATTTGTTTGGAGAAGGCAACAAAAGGCGTCAACTGGATTTAACCCTCAATCTGTAATCTCTATTTGCTGGTTTGCTTCGTTTTTGTTTGCTTTCTTTTTAGTGTGTTTATTTAAGATTTTTCATGTCGTTTCTTTTGAGCTTTTTCAGGTTATTTCTTTCGTCCCAGGTAATATTTTCTAATCTCGGTTTTTAGAGTGGTGGCTTAAAAAGTTCAAGTTTTCTTGAAACGCATTCTGGATCTCTTCAATCCATAATGGCTGAATAAGGAGGCTAACTTCTAAACTTTTTAGACCCATTCTAACTAACTTGTTTTTGTTTGCTGACTTGTTGAACTTTTTTATTTTATGAGTGAGTTTAGTTTTGTGTAATTTAGAGTTGTTGTGTGTTTTTGTCTTTATCAGTTTCGATTCGAAAAAAAAAAACATTGTGGAAAAAACCTGAGAATGGTAGAATATGGGGTTTTCTTAACTCTTGAAACGCATTCTCTCTCAATAAATCTGTAGTTTGTTTATTTCATGTTGTTTGAAGTGTCTTGTTTCTTGTTTTGTTCTTTCATAATAATGGTATATAGGCTGGAAACCTTAAGTCTGCGGGCTACTGGTCCTAAGGATTGTTGAAATATACAATCTTGACTCAGGTGTAACAACGCCACATACCTCTTTTCTTGCATTGTGTGGGTCGATGATAAGATAATGATTGAATTAAGAATAACTCTTGGAAAATGATAAATGATGCAGGATCTGTGTGCTTGAAATGTTTATTGGTTTTTGCTTTGCTTTTGATTCCTTGCGTAACATTGAGCATTGAGCTATTATCACTGAGTTATTTGTTCACTTAGAGAAAGTTTATGTAATTTAAATGTTTCTTCAGATTTCAATGAAATCTAGAACTTGTTTGATGGTCACTCGAGGCGAAATCCTAGGCTGTGCAACATTGGGGAAATGATTTAGGCCATCTTTGGACCGTTTGAGCCTTAATAGCCAACCTTGACAGAAATTGATCCCTAGTTTACCCCTTTGAGCCTCCGTAAGCCTTTTTCTTTGTTAACTCACTAAAAGATTTCCTAACCTCAAATGAATTTGTTCCAAACAGTTTATCCCTTACCCATGAGCATGTAGATCATTCACAATTAAATTTTGAGCTATGTTCTGGTTTTGGGAAGTTAGAGGAGGTTGGGATGTGTCATGAGCAATACAAGTGAGTTCTATTGTGTTTAAAAAAAAAAAGAAAAACAAAAAAAAGAAGGAAAAAAAAGCCAATCTGTACTTATCGTCCACGTAGTTACACATTGAGGACAATGTGTTGTTTAAGTGTGGGGGAGGGGAAGTGTAATAAAAAAAAAAGAAGAAAAAAAAAGAAAAAAAAAGAAGAATAAGAGATCTATACCCTTAAGTATTCTTAAAAAGAATGAAACAACAAAGTGTGGGGGTGTAGTTTTCTTTTGTTTTCTGCAAAAAAAAAAAAAAGATTAAGTGTTCTAAATAAGTTTGGGGGAGTAACCTGGTGAATTGAAATGAAGTTGTGTTATAGGTTTGAGCTCTACATCGTCTTGAATGATTTATGTGTTTGTGGGTGATTTGAGCCAAATTATTATCCTTTATCATACCTTCACCCAAGCCAAACGTTACAAGCTTAATAAAGTCCTACTTGATCCTTGGTGTTGTGCATGTATACATTAGTGGAGAGTGACTTGAAAAGCAGGCCTATGGAGTTCATTTATACACACATCTTCAATATTAAATATGATTCATTTTTATGCATAAACTCATCTGGGTTAAAAGTGATTAGGTGAGAATGGCTCTACACACACACACTAGAGGAATTGAAGTGAAACGAAACTAATCTTTGAGATGAAATTCTTGATCAAGTGCATTATTTTGAAGTTTTCCTTGGGTTATAATTAAGTACAATCTTTGAGTCCTATTTGCAAGTTGAAGAATTTGTGTGTTTTAATTTTTCTTTGATTCTGTTT